>APFE030838428.1:6309-35200 GCA_000404065.3 Pinus taeda | reverse complement strand
GATTGATTCTCCTTAGTTTTTGTTTGAAGGGCTTTTGATTTTGTTTTAGAGGGATGGTATGTTGAATAACCGAGGTGTCATAGGACTTCAAGTCCTCATAACTCCAAGCGAATACATCTTGGAACTCTTTGAACAGGTCAATATACTTTGGTTTTTGATCAGGTGGCAAAGATTTGGACATTTTGATCATTTTGGGCTTCTCTGCTGTTCCAATATTATAGTCTTCAATTACAGTATTTTGAGGTTGTATTTTTGGTTTTTTGGGGACATCATTTGCATCAAAGATGTATTCTAATGGGGTGAGACCAGCGGGTAAGAAATTGTATTTTAAATCAATGATTTCAGCCTCTGTTTCAGCTATTTCTCCTAAGTGTATCTGCCTGAGCTCTTGCATGTTTTTGGCATTAAAACTAGTTGGGCATAGCATTTTTCTAGCCTCTTCAGCTGTTAGGGTTTGCTGATTTTTGGTTGTCGTTTGTTGTTGGTCACCCATGGTATCTGTGTCGATGTTTAATTTTGAAAATTCTTGCTGCATAGTCAAAAAATTGTTAATTTGTGCATCGTCCTCAAAAACTTGCCAATCTTTAATATTGTTAGGGACATCGGGCCTATGCTTTACCTCAGCAGTGAAGTGGTGATTGGGCTTAAAAGGGAGCTTGCAAGTGCTAGCGAAAGTGGATAGACTGTGAGCATGGATGTTATGGCTTCTTGATATCTTGGCAAGTTTAGATTCAGTGAAGTAATTGAGTACTTCTGTGGCAGCGGTCCGATAAGCTCTCAGCTTGTTGTTATTGGTGACAAAGTTGCCTTTCATTTGTTGGATTATTAAGTCGGAGTCACCTAGAATGGAAATTTTTGTAGCCCTGAGAGCTTTGATGAGTTTAAGGCCTAAAAGGAGGGCCTCATACTCTTCCATGTTGTTGGTGCATTTGAAATTCAATCTATAGGCATGACCCTCTGCATGGTTGTTTTGGCTGTTATGGATCCATACCCCCGCCCCTGCTCCTAGCTTATCTACTGAACCGTCAAAATCCAAATACCATAGGATTTCTTGGTCTTGACTAGCATTGGGAGTTGAAATTATCATTGGAGCGAGCGTATTTGAATTTCCTATTTCAGGAGCCTCTCCTTGTGTGGTGGCTGTATTGTTTGTTTTGACAGTTTGCTGTGTAAGGGTAACCGATTCCTCAGTTATGCCTGCTTCTTGTTCTAAATCCAAAGGCTTATCATCGGTTGGGGAACTATCGTCATTGAATAGAATAAATGAATCCATGTCAGAATGGATTGAGTAAATGGGAAAGTTTTGGGGCTTTTCCTCACTACTCACCACATACTTCATCAGTGTTTCTCTATACAATCTCTTTGGTTGCCCAAAGACTGAGATAGTGACGTAAGAGAGATCTAATTGAAGGGATCCTTGGAGCTTTGCTCCCCAAGATCTTGACAAGAGCATCCCATACTTTGGTGGAATTTCAGCGACCACCACGTCCATCAAAATTGTTTTGTTGGGATACTGGAGTAAAGACACACATAGATCTTTGATTAAACCTAGACACTTGACCTGAATTGAATTGAAGGAGAATAGGTCTTTGTATGGTCTTGTGATATCAAGGTTTAGCTTTTCCATTACTTCTTTGGGCATAAGATTGTGTGAGGCCCCTGAATCAAACATAGCATTGTGCAAAACTTTGTCGTGTATATGCAAGCTTACATAAAAGGGAAGAACAGTTCCATATGTTGGTTTTCCGTTAACCTCAGGACCGAATAACAGCTCAGACATATCATCGAAAATATTGACATCATCTTTGGTCTCTGGCATTTGAAGTGTTTTTTGGATTTGCTGCCTATACACATCGTGTTTGGCAAGCTCAGAGAGGGGGATGGAAATTTTTAGTTTGCTTATTTCTGCTTCTAAGCTAAATGGTTTCTCCAATGGAGTCTTTGTGTTGGTGGTAGCTGATTTCCCCCTTTCAAGTGTATTTTCTGTGATTTCCTCCTGACTATCAGTGTTATGGTGAGTGCTACCTTGTGGTATCTCTGTTTTGGGAAGGTTTTGCAGAGTGTTATTCAAATTTTCTTTTGTGGGGGAAGATAGCACAGGCTGATCATTAGCAGTCTGCATGTCTGTTATGTCTTCCATAGTTACTTCCTGCAGGTTTGGGATCGTGCCATCAGCTGGTTCTGTGATAATGATCGTGCCTTTAATCTTCTTGGGCTGTTTTGTTTGCTTTTGTTTGACGGGCTCGGGCACATCAATTTTTCTAGTCCTTAGTTTGTATTGCTTGTGCACTTCATACACAGCAGAGTCATAGCCTTGTTTGAAGTCAAAAGACTCTCCAATTTGGCTCTGAAATTCACCAAAGTCTTGATAAGCTTGGTTTTGTTGGATAAGATGGTAGTCTTCTTGTGTTAAGAAAACCTGTTGTTCACTCTTTGAGCCCACCCAGTTTATATGAGTATCTTCTAATGGCTCGCTAGATGTTGATTCCTCCGTGTAGTTCTCTTGGAACGGAGGTCTTATATCATGATCTAGACTGGATCGTCCGGCGTTTGGGTTGTGAGTTTTCCTAAAATTTGGGTTCCTCATAGTGTTGGCTTGTGGTGCATCCCACGTAGACTTTCTCTCAACAGTTTCTATTCTATCTCCTAGTCTGTGCATGCCACTGAGAATAGCATCGAGTTTTTGGTCTAGGGCTGAAGGTTCCTCTTTAAAGGTGGTTCTTCTTTCAGCTCTCACTCTATTTCTCTTGGCAATTAAGTTTGCCTCTACGCTCACAGCAACGTCTTGCATCTCTGCCAGACTTTGAGGGGCTCGTTCTCTTAACTGATAAGCCATGTCATAATCAAAGCCGTCGGGGAATTTATATAGAGCAAGATCAGGTGGAGGCCTAAGGTTCTATGGGATTGCATTGTAGACATTGTTAAGCCTTGCGCAGTAATCTAACACAGCCTCCTGAGGGCCTCTTTTAATGGTTTCGTATTCGGACAATATGTGCAATGGGTCTTTCTTCTTCTCCCATCTATTGATAAATTTGTGGTATAAGACTTCTGGATTTGCTACGGAATTGGCTGGGAGTGCTCTAAACCAAGGCCTGACATCACTTGTCAAACTTTGGACAAAAATCCTCATCCTCACACTATCGTCGTCGATTTCGTAGCTCTCAAAGTAATCTTGCATTTTCTTTGTATGCTAAAGGGCCGTGCAGGTACTGATGCCATGAAAATAAGTTATCTTAGTCTGGTAGTCCCGAGGCATGGCCCCAGGGTTTCCAGGCAGCTGCAAAGGGGCATATCTATTAGCCAAATTTACAGGGACGAGTGGAACTGCAGGGATGAATGGAAAAGTTGGAACAACTGTGATAATGGGAGTAGTAGTGCTAGTATGTGCAGTGAACGGAGGTGTGGATAAGGTGGATGGTGAGGTAGATGATGAAGTAGGGAAAATAGGGGATGAGTGAAAAAGAACTTTAACAGGCGTTGAACCGCTGCTTGGCTGAACTTTCTCAGGACTAGAATCAGCTAAATCTTCTCTTTGCTCTTTCTTCCTGAGGTTTCTAGGGATTAAATTTGGATTTTCAGAAGTAGCTGGGGGCTTTGGGTCCGGATTCGACATTGTATTACGTGAATGCTTTTTGGGAGCCAGCTTCCAACTTGATAGTTGAAGTTATCTCAAAAGGTCCCCAGTGGAGTCGCCATTATGTTAACGCTCAGGTTGTCCCTTGGCTCCTTAAGGGATACAGCCGAGGTAACACTAGACCAATCTTTGGATTGCGGGTCCTAGCCCAGCTGCAATCAGAGAGGGCTCTTTCTTCGTAATTTCGCTTTGTTTAGGGTGATCTTAGGCTAGCTATTAAGTACAAGGGGTTTTGTTTTTTGGTGAGAAGAGAATGGCTTCAAGCAGAGAGGTAATGCATCGTGCGATGAATTTCAAACCATTGGGCATGGATTCAGAGGAGCGGGACTGTTGGGTGTTTTTCTTGGTCACGAGGGGGATATGGAGCAGATAGTTGCTCATGAAACAATTATTCGGGTTAAAAAAGGATGAAGTGGAGGTCAAAGATGTAAGGAAACTAAGATATCTTTGATCCAGTTGACCGAGGTAAGGTGGATGGATTCTACCTAGGAACAATTTAAGATTTCCTAAATAACAACCATACATGGGTGACGAAGAACCAATATGCTCCATGAGGTATTCATATTAAAGCTCTTAGTCAGAACAAAAATATATAGAACGTTTGCAAAAAATTTAGTGTAAATTGTTGTAAGGGAAATTGTAGATTAGTCCTCCTTTCTGCAATTGAAAAATGGATTCTATCTAGGAACAATTAAGATTTCCTAAATAATAATCATTCATGGGTGACAAATAACTAATATTCTCCATGAGGTATTCATATTAAATCTCTTAGTCAGAACAAAAATATATAGAACGTTTGCAAAAAACTTAGTGTAAATTGTTGTAAGGCCAGTTGTCGATTAGTCCTCCTTTCTGTAATCGAAAAATGGATTCTATCTAGGAACGATTAAGATTTCCTAAATAATAATCGTTCATGGGTGACAAAGAACTAATATGCTCCATGAGGTATTCATATTAAAGCTCTTAGTCAGAACAAAAACATATAGAACGTTTGCAAAAACTTAGTGTAAATTGTTGTAAGGGCAGTTGTCGATTAGTCCTCCTTTCTACAATCGAAAAATGGATTCTATCTACGAACAATTAAGATTTCCTAAATAATAATCATTCATGGGTGACAGAGAACTAATATGATCCATGAGGTATTCATATTAAAGCTCTTAGTCAGAACAAAAACATATAGAACGTTTGCAAAAACTTAGTGTAAATTGTTGTAAGGCCAGTTGTCGATTAGTCCTCCATTTATGCAATCGAAAATAGTGATAATGAAACCAATATATGAGAACTGATTTTATACAGACAAGAGATGTTTTATTAGTCCATATGACAGCGTGAGAATTTGTTGATCATCCTTCATCATTTTTAAAAAGAAAAGGAAATCATAGTGGACAGTGCATTATCTGATCCTTTGAATAATCTTTGATCTCTCAACCAACAAACTTTCAATGATACAGCGCAAACCAAATGGATTGGAAGTTTTAAGGAGATGAGAAGCACACAAACAAAATCGTTATTTTAGCATATCAGCATGAAGGTGAAAAAAACTCTGTCTAGGAGCTGGTAAAAATTTCTTGCATAAATGCCAGAACATGGGCGGATTCACAGAGATAAGAGGCCAAAGGAATCAACATTCATTACCAGTTCAGAAGAAAACATAAAAAAATAGCAGACCTTGAGCATAGAGTGTGGCTCAACAAATTCTATACTAATCTTTCTAGCTGCTATTTAGATGGCGATATGAGCATATCATGAGCGTGAAACATAAAGAAAAACAGAGATGAGAGGCACTTATTGAATTATGTGGCAACTTTGGAATTCTGTAAGGCCCCCTTCAAACACCAAGACATAGCACACAGTCCATTTCAAAAAAAACTCCCGCAGTCTTTGATTAAGGAATCATACTAGATGTACACAACCAATCTCTATCAGAGTTTATCGACCAATTCTTACTTGTTTCTCTCCCCCTTAAGATTGACTATGGGGTGGTTTATATAGTGAAGGATTTACAGCCTTCCCTTGAACAGGTGTCACAGGGAAAATATTAAACAAATATCTCCAGATCATATCTGGAAAAATATCTATGAATTAAATGTCTTTAACTCATCGTTGTGCTGGGAATTAATACATATTTATCTAAACAGAGCTGCGCTGAGGCAGCTGGCAGCTTAAGTTATGTAACTGAAGGCTGCGATTTGAATACTTTTCTCTGTATCCTTCAAGTGGTTCTGCTTCTTTTATGTGGCTTCGATATTTTTTGATATGCGCTGGTGAGCTTTGATGGCTTTGAGCTGCTCTATTTCTCTTTGCGCTATCCTTTTGCTGCCATCTAGCTTCGTGTTTTAAAGTCCCCTACTGATATTCGTAACTGATACTCTTTGTCGGTGTGCTGATGTTGCTTCACTGTTGTACCGGGTATTCAATTTTGCAGAGGGTTGTGTTAATTCACACACTTGATTATTGCTACTGTCTTCCACAGTTTGTTTGCTTGTTTTCAAACTCAATTTCTGCATCGACCTCACAAATGTACCCGTAACTCCAGTACTGTCGCATACCTTACGCAACAATGTCGGTTGTTTCAAACACATTGAAGAAACCGACCTACTGGACACCTTTGGAAATTTCTCAAGCTGTGGAGGTCTTTCTTTAGTTTCGTCTACTACAATATATTTCTTCTATTCGTGTCTCTGAGACAATCCAATGTCGTCCATATCATAAACATTATTCTTTCTCAATGAAGCCTGCAGGTTGATTCTCATATGAGCTATTTCCTCTTCTAAGTTTCTTAGTCTGCTGCTCGTTTCGTGAAAATCAGCATTCAAATGGTTTTTCTGACAGAAAGCTTCACCACGCCTCAGAGTGTAGCCAGCGGACAAACTATCGTTTCATTTTCACAGAAATTGGTATTGTCAATGCCTTTGGAAGGAATTTTTGGTGCCGCTGCAGGTAAATGCTCGTCTGCTTTGTTAATATCATTACCTTGGAAGCTGTTGAAAGCAGAACGTGCGTGCAACTGATGCATGAAAATTTCCTGGACTATCATACGCAGAGGTAGCAGATCGTTCTGAACAGTATGAATGTAGATTTGTTTTGATAGCTTTTGGTAGTTGAGCATTCTGCATATATTTTATCGTTCTTGATCCGACATCTGTGGATGCGCCTTGATATATATATGAATTGCTTTGTAGAGCCGATCGTGCCAAAGGTGACTCTGATGACGGTACTGTCTGAATAAGGTTCCATACATTCAAAAAATGGTTCTTTAAACTCAAATTGTTGATTATCACGGAGAGAATCATTAACAGAAAAATTCCCGGTCTACTTGAGGAGACAAATCTTCTGCGCCAACAAGAGGACTACATTCTGATTGCTTGCATGTTTTTGATTCTGCAATGTATTGGTGGTCACTTGATAGGGAAACCTGACAAGAATGTTCCAAACCATGTTCCAATTTTAACCATCGCAAACTTCTGTTCTGCGCAATCTCATATTGTCGGAAGTTCATTTGAAGCATGTCCAGGCTTGCCATGAATTACAGCAAAAGGCTTACTGTCTGCTTTTTTGAAATTCTCAAAACGATCCCTATTAACATTCTTTTGGGATCTTTTGACTGGCAACTTTCTTCTCCTTACAAAGGAATCCCTTCCAGTATATGGACACAAAGGTCCACTCTTCTTTCGACATCTGTGACACTTGAATCCACCCAATTGAACCACATTCTCCATATTAAGTCCAAATGCATCTCCATGAAACCATTCTTTTGGAATAACCACAAAACTCCAGCAGCTCTAAAAATAAGTTCGGACTCAGCTATTAACCGATGCAATTTCCAAAAGCTCTTTTTTTTTTCTTCAGTTCTGGCAGAATCCAACCCGACATAAATCACTAGCAAAAATCTGAAAATTATGAGTGAAATAATTTTCTATGGCACAAATTCAAGCTTCCATCTGAAAGGCATTGTATCTGGAGGGACAATAGATTATTATTCTGCAGATGATGACACAGAAATTTCACCATTCTCCAGCCATGGAAAAACTCATGGAAAGTAGTGAAGCTGAGGGTCAAGAAAACAGTCACATGCCATATTATACTGAGGCACCTACTTGAAAGGAGAGCTGCAAGATAAGGGATAAATTCTGCACTTCCAATCCAAAAGAGGATAATGCTACTGGACCAAAATTTATCGGTAATTTCCCAATCATAGAAACAGCTTGTTACAGTGCACCTTTTATAAGTAATAGCCTTTCTCTTGGATCAAACCACCCTGGAAACTATCAAATGTCCACCCTCTTTGATGCCTTTAGAGGTTCTTTGATCTTTAGTTGAAGCAGCTGGCCTGGAAGAAACCAGAAATGGTGGTTGTTTGACCAATACTTTCTGTTGCAACTCTGCCATGTCTCTGTCTGGATCATCTAATTTTGAATCTGCAAGTTCCAATTTAGTGCATGCCTGCTGAAGAGCCAAGTTGTTGTTTTCATTCTCCTCCATAAGCCATGAAATTTTGTCTTCATGCACTTTGATGGAATTGACTATGGGACTTTTTTCTGCTGAGAGCACTTCATTTGTCTTTTGAGCTCCTCTATCTTTCTGTCCCTAACTTTTATAACATCGAGAAGAGCTGCTTTGATTTAGCATCATCTCTTTCACAACAATTAAAAACAAAACTAAAGGTTGATAGTCCTTTGTAGTAGTAGCAGAAAATGCTGAGCTAGTTATGGTTATATTTCAACCAATGGAGGGGATATGTATTTAGGGGGATCTCGTATAATGTTTTTAGTATGGGGAGGGAAGAATAACTGGGATTTAGATAATAATTTAGAAGTTAATATGAAATCTGATCAGAGAGCACTAAGGATAGGAATCTTAGGCTTTTGAAGGGGAAACATGACTTTTTAAGCGGATTAGGGGAAGTTAGCAAGTGTTTTGAGGGAAAAAGGGAAATTCAGACATGCCTCGCTTGAGCTCCTCCAAATTGAAACTGCCATATGCTTGAGATGCGAACGGATAACACGCTTGAGAACATAAAATGAAACGGATCCCAAGCCATGATTCTGCCACCACAACGCTACCTACCCAGCCTACTCTCCTAACATTTTTTCTTCTTTTCGTTTGGGTGCCCTTGAACTAGCATACCTAGCCTTTCAACCTTTCTTTCAGCTATCCTCCTATCTAAATCGACCCTTGTCTCTTCCAGGGCTCAGATTAAGCTGATGAGCGCTCTGGTTTCTCTACCTATTTACCAATCTGCCAAGTTTTAAGCTTGTTTGGCCAGATATTCATCTCTATATTCTAAAGCAAGCAATTGAAACCCAGGGAAGCCAAGTTTAAAATGTTTGGCCTTCCCTTGACTGAACAACTCTTCAAAATTTGAAGGACTTATCTAAATGAAACTCTCTGGAAATATGGAACCTTTGCAGTAATAAAAAGATGACATATTTGGCATGCAAACCGTCAATCATGAAATATGAACCCCTATTGCAATAGGAGGCTAACAATACTTATCTTGATTTGTTAGAGAATAAATGAACTCAAGTACTTAGAACTATAATTATTTACAGTTTCTATCTAACATTGGATTTTATTTTTCCCATATTTCGTAATGAGCATTGAATTTACTATGGATAGTGGAAAGAGTCTATGAGTTTTCTCCTTACCTATTATTGTGCCAAGACATTGTACAAAGTGATCTTTCATTTTCTTTTTTAATTTCACATTGGTTCACTTGCTATACTTTGAAGTAGTTGGAGTTATTAGTTTATTTTTTTAATACCCATCTTAATAGGCTTCCCAACCCACTTCAAACAATATAGTGTAATTATTACACATATTGACGCGTGAAAAGGATAGTCTCATCATATTTGTTATTTTGAGATGAAAGGAAATTATGTGTTAGCTAAAAATTCCTTTTGTACATTGTAGAGTTACATTTGGGTTATGAGAATTATGTTACATGAACAACATTAGGTTTGTTTCGAGCATTATTGGACAATGATTTTTGGTTGTATTATCAACAAATCACTCAACCACGACCATAGATTTACTCTACCACCATAGGCATTTCTCGTTGAACCCTATTTCTAACAACACAATGTATACTTAATTAATAATTTCATAGTTGAGGGTATCGAATCCTTCCGTAGTTTCCATTAGAAATACTACTAGATACTATCAAGAAATTTCTTCAATGTGAATAATCAGCTGCTATTATTGGCATATCTTTCATATTTTGACAATTAAAATGTTTTCCTCTTAAATACCACAACATGATCATTCATTTAGTTATATTGCAGGTCAACATCATAAACAATATGGTAAACTTAATTCAAATGCAGACACCTTAACCACAATTCAATAACAATTAATATCAACACATAACTCTTATCAAATATTTTTTAATTTAGAATGGTTCATTGCAATTCATTTTAATGATGTGTGTGTGTGTGTGTGTGTGTGTGTGTAACTATCGTTATGCCAAATGACAATTGTTCTATGTTATCTTTTTATTTTAGTTTCATTCAAATGTACCCATTCCAATATGACATGAGAAAATTCCAACATACCCATTCAATTCGACTGCATGTAACTAAAATAAAAAGAGAACTTAGAACAATTGTGATTTGGAATAATGATAACTATATATATAAATCAATTCATAATAAATCGAGGGATAATATATTAATGGTTTTTCCCCTTTTTTGTTTCATTTAACAAGTTCACTGTAAAATATTATTCTTGGAAGGATCGTATATATTACATGAGGATTACTATTAAATAAATCAAATACAACTTTACAATTAACCAATTACAATTTATCATTTCAAGAGAACCATTCACTAAGATTGAGATTGGAAATCTATTGCCAGTTCCTCTCTATAAATTGATGAAGACCTCATCATTAGTTTGAATTATTTGTGTGGTTTACCAAACATTACTGATGCACCAGTAAGCCTTTGTGTCTTCTCCTTGGGTACTCTTCTTGCTCATGAACTATTGAGCCATACTAGTGTTACAGGAGAGATCGATATTGTAGCAATATGGAGGAGAGTGTTGGAAATAATACTGAGAGGGGGGGTGAATCAGTATTATCAAATTATTTTCAATATGCCTTCATTAATTTATTGATCATTAACTTGTGTATAATAATGTGCATGAAACAAGAGAAACAGATAGTCACACCAAAGAACACCAGATATAAGGTGGAAACCCAATGTGGGTGAAAACCACCTGCTGTAATATGTCTCTATCTTCTTTCAATTAGAAACTTCTTTTACAATGATTTTGTACTGGTGCAGTCCTTTACCAGTACGCAGGTTGCAACCTGCAAAGAGCTACAACTCTCTCTCGTTTTCCAGTCTCTCCTGGAAGGGAGCTACAACCCCCTTTTGGTCTTTTACTTCTTCAAGGACCACGTTTCATAAATTTTCAAACTGGATCCATGAACATCAAATAATCATCAAGTACATGAAAATCACCCAATCTCTTTATACAATGAACCAATGAATTACCCAACTCTTCAGAATACTGTAATCAGAAAAGAAGTTCCAGAAATATAAACCCAGAACTCTGCTGCAGTAGATAAAGGACAATCAACAATAGTTTCAAGATAAGACCGCAACTTCACCAACAGGGGCCTACGTATATCCGCAGCTCTTGAGAGACAGAACAATGCAGATTAGCACTGGTTAATCTTCTGCTCTGTGAACTTTTCTTCAGATCTGCACCTTCACTTCCGACTTTCTGCGTAGACCCGCATTGTACCTTCTTCTCGCCTGCGTTCCTCACACATCGCGCTTGACTGTGCTGTGTGCGCCCTACACTATGCCTTCTCCTGTACTGTGTACCCTGCACTACGCCTTTGACTGTGCTGCGTAACCACGCACTGCGCCTTTGACTGCGCTGCGTACCCATGCACTACGCCTTTGACTGTGCTGTGTACCCACACACTGCGCCTTTGAACTGCCTGCGTACTTCTGATTAGGGCCAATTTTTCAATACACCAATGGGCCACAGTCAGTCAGATCCACAGATCTGTTCATGCGCCCGAGAGATCACGACATGCCAATAGATTCACCTTAAGTTAAGTTATCTCCGTGAATTAGATCTAGCTTTTAAAAACTAATCACCCAAAATTTCAGATCTTAAGATATTCAATTGCCAAAAGTTAAGTTTAGCCAAGTGATCTCCTTCCCTATTTATAGTCAAGCCCTTATTCACACCATGGGACAAAACCATCAATAACCAATACAAGGGATCCAAACCGGGGCTAAAATAGATCCTATACCACGAGCCAAAACCATAGGATCAAGATCAGCGGGCTAAATACCACAGGCCAAACATAAGAAACCCCATGTGAGCGCGCTTTTTACTGCATGGAAGTGTGTGCACTGGGGTCCGCACCTTTTGTTCGGACAACCTGCGTACATGACCGCAACTTTCTGAACGGCATACCTGCGGGTCCGCGCCTTTTGAACTGTATACCTGCGAACCTCTTATTTTCATTATTTTGAGATCCTGAACAGACCATTGCCACTTGAGTGAGTTGCCATCAAGTACAACACCTGTATCATAGTGCCATAGAGCCATACCAGAATCATAATGCCAACAATCTCCCCCTTTGGACTTGATGGCAACCTCAAGATCCTCAACTTCATTCTCCCCCTTTGACATCAAGGGCAAAGGGTTTATGCTCCCCGTAAGAACATGCTCCTCCTGACTATAAACTAGATATGGAAAGAAGAATCATAAACCACCAAACACCATAAACGACCATGAAAGAGATAGAGAAATATTACAGCCATGCTTAGATCAGCATCCATGTTCTCCTTCGGTGCTACCATAATGCCAACAACACATCATATGCTCCCCTTGAACCTGTACCATTCGATCTTCGACCAATCCGCAAACCAGCACATGTACGCATATACTCAGATGAACCTTGCGTACAACCAACACTTAGAAGAGATTCAACAAGATGATGCATCAACAACCCCCAGCTTTTGCCTGAGGTATTCAAAAGTCTCCCTGGGCAGAAGTTTGGTGAGTATATCAGCAACTTGTTCCTTAGAAGGAACATACTCCAACTTGACCTTTTGTTCAAGCACTTGTTCCCGGAGAAAATGATACTTGATCGTATGTGCTTGGTCTTTGAATGCATGATTGGGTTCTTTGAAATGCTGATTGCACTTGTATTATCACATAAGATGGAGATAGGTGGTGTACAAGTGATTTGAAAATCCTACAAGGTCTGCATTATCCAAAGGATTTGAGTGCAGCAAGATGCAGCAGCAACATATTCTGCTTCAGCTGTAGATAAGGCAATCGAACTTTGTTTCTTGCTGAACCAAGATACTAATATGGAATGCATAAAGAATGCACCACCACTTATGCTCTTCCTGTCATCCACGCTTCCGGCCCAATCTGCATCTATATAAGCATGAAGTGTGAGATCTGTATCGCTAGGATACCATAAGCCATAATTTTGAGTTCCTTGAAGATATTTGAAAATTCTTTTCACTGCCTGAAGATGAGTTTCCTTTGGATTTGCCTAAAATCTTTCAACTATTCCCACTGCATGCATGATGTCTGGTCTGGTACCTATCAAATAAAGTAGACTTCCAATCATAGTTCTGTAGGTTGGTTGATGCACTGCTATTGATTCGTCATTTTCACTGAGGTTGCATCCTGTTACCATGGGTGTACATACTGGTTTTTCATCTTCCATGCCATATTTCTTCAAAATATGCTTGAGATACTTGGTTTGAGACAAGAAGATCCCTCCTTCATTTTGTTGGATTTGCAATCCAATAAAGTATGTCACTTCTCCAAGAAAGGACATTTCGAATTCTTTCTGCATCACCAAGGAAAAGCTTTGACTCATAGCTTCTTCATTGCTGCCAAAGATAATGTCATCCACATACACAACAAGTATTAGCAATTTGTCATTTTCAATTTTTATATGAAGATTGCTATCCATTGATCCTTTTGAAAAACCTTGTTGATGAAGATATTTTTCCAAATGATAGTACCAAGCCCTTGGAGCTTGTTTGAGACCATAAAGTGCCTTTTTCAGTCTGCATACAAGATTTGGATCATTTCCAAGAATGAAACCATCTGGCTGCTATACTTCTTCTTTTAAGTCTCCATTCAGAAAGGCTGATTTCACATCCATTTGAAATATTTTGAACTTTTGAAAGCTTGAGAGAGCAAGGAACATTCGGATGGCCTCAAGTCTTGCAACAGGAGCAAAAGTTTCTTCAAAATCTATTCCTTCTTGTTACGCATACCCTTTACAAACAAGTCTGGCCCTTTTTTCTAATTACTTCTCCATTTTCATTCAACTTATTTTTGAAGACCCATTTTGTCCCTATAACATTCTTATCCTTTGGTCTAGGTTCTTTTCGATCTGCTCAAGTTCTTCATCCATTGCTTTGACCCAACATTCATCTTTGCATTCCTCTTTCACATTTTGTGGTTCAATGGAAGAGAGTAATGCCAAATAGCTTGAAGCTTCTACAATAGTTCTTCTTGTTTGTACACCTACTTCTTTCTACCCCAAAATCTGAGATTCTGGATGATTCTTCTGAACATACCTGGATGGAGTCTTCTCTTCTATCCTTGTCTATTCCTCTGGTGCTTCTTGAGGTTATTCTTCTTCATCATCCTTTCTTTGAGGATAGTCTTCATCTTCTTCAATATTTTGATGATTTACTTGCCTAGGAGTGTATCCCTTTTCATCAACCACTACATCAATGCTGTCAACAATATTTCCAAGTCTTTTATTGTAGCACTTATATGCTTTGCTGTGTGGAGAATAACCAAGAAGAATGCCTTCATCTACTCTAGGTTCAAGTTTGCCAAGTTGCTCATCAGTATTCTTAATATAGCATTTTCTCCCAAAGATTTTGAAGTGCTTTACCGAAGGAGTCTCACCATACCAGAGCTCATGAGGAGTTTGAGTGTTGTTCACTCGGACATTTGTTTTGTTGAGAATAACAACCGCAACATATGCAACTTCACCCCAGAAAGTTGCAGGAGTTCCGGACTCATCAAGCATAGCATGAGCCATTTGTTGGACTGTTATGTTCATCCTTTCCACCACTCCATTTTGCTGAGGAGTTCTAGCTGTAGAGAATTCTCTTCTGATCCCATGTTCTTCACAGAAATCGAAGAATTCATTTGAGGTAAACTCCCCACCTCTATCAGACCTGAGGCACTTAATTTCGTGACCTGATTCTTTTTCAACCAAGGCTTTGAAGGATTTGAATTTTTTGAATTCTTCATCTTTGTGCTTCATAAGTCCTAACCAAACAAACCTAGAGAAATCATTAATGAATAGTATCAAGTATTCTTCTCCTCGAGGTGTCCTTTTCCTAAATGGACCACATACATCTGTATGGACTAATTCAAGGGGCATGCTAGCTGATCATTCCTTCTCCGGAAAGTTAGTTCTAGTTTGCTTTCCAAACTGACATGATTTGCATATGGTGTTGTTTGGAATTTTGATATCTGGAAGACCACGAACTGCCTGATATTTGCATGCTTTCCTTATTTGTGAAAATCTTAGATGCCCTAATCTCCGGTGCCATAACCAGTGTTCATCACCCTTGCTCAAATAGCATTGTTGTTGTCCTTCTTCAAATATGTATAGATTATTTGGAGTTCTTCTTCCTTTGATCACTGTTTCACCTGTATCAAGATCACAAACACGACATCCATTTGATCTAAATATTACCTTGGTTCCTTGATCACACATCTGGCTGACACTTAGAAGATTATGCTTCAATCCATCAACATACAAAACATTTCCAGCTTTTACCTTTTCTTTCAACTGAGCAGTGCCTTTTCCTTTTATAGCTGCAGGAGTATCATTTCCAAAAGAAAATTTCTTTCCCTTTTCTAAAGCAGAATATGATTCAAGTTTTTCCTTATCACCTGTCATATGCTTCGAGCATCCACTGTCGATGTACCATATATTTTCTTGTCTCTCTGCATAAAAGGCTATCCCACATCTTTCTGTTTGTGGTTCCTTTATTCTGCATGTTCTGGTGCTTGAGACTTGTTCCTTTTTCTGATGAAACCTGCTCCTGCATTCAGAATCTTCATGACCAAAGTTATTGCAAATAGAACATTCAACTTCATTTTCAAGAGCCGAAAAGTTGTTATAGGTCCCTTTTGTAGTCATACTTCTTTGTTTTTGAGCTTCTCTAGTCATGATTGTTTTATATGCAACACATTGAGCTGCTTTGTGACCAAAGTTATGACAAGAGAAACATTGTCCATTGAAGAAATTCTTGTGACTATCATCTAACCGATTGTAGTTTCTACTGCCATCCATTCTTGAAGAGAATTGGGAAGATTTTACCTGCGGCTGGTTGTAGCTTCTATTTGACTTTAAGGTAGCATGCCCCCGATAGTTTTTGTTCGTCCTTGAGGAAGACTGTCCCTGATTTACCTGATGATTTCTATTAGACCTTTGCTCACTCCTTCTTGCTACATCAAGATAACTTTTGGAGGAGGAAGCTCGAGATGCCTCTCCATTATACCCCAGACCTGTCATGATTGGAGGGGAACGTTGTACACTGATAATCTCATCCAGAGTTTCAGATCCTTTAACAAATTTAAGATTAAGGACCTTTGTTTTCTCAATTTGTTTTCTAAGGCCAACAACTTCACATTCTAACTTCTCAAGAGATTTTTCTTTTTCATCAAGTTGAAATTGCAGAGTATCAATGATCATATTCTTCTCCTGTAAACATCTTTTGAGTCTAGAAATCTCTTCATAAAAGCCATATATATCTATAGCATCCATGTAATCATCATCTTCAAAAGCCATTAGAAGTTTATAGTTATTACCTCGTTCATCTTCATCGCTATTTGAGAGTCCATCACTATCTTCATGAGTGTAGTAGCTCTTCTTATTTGCATTCTGTTTCTTGTTCCATCTAATAGGTTCCTTTCCCTTGTCGATTTTATCCTTATGAGGAAATTTGGCAGCATAGTGACCTACTCTTCCACAAGCAAAGCATTTGAAGGGCAACTTACCTCTAAACCGTCCAGTACCCCGTTGAAGATTTCTGACAAAATTTGATTCTTCTTCTTCTTCTGACCCATGTCCTGATTCATAGTAATTTCCTTTGCCAGAAGCTTTGAAGGCAGCTTCTCTCCTATCTGATGGTCCTCCTTTCCTCATTTCATAAGCAGTTAGAATCCCATGCAACTGTGACATTTTAAGGTTTTGAAGATTCTCCTTTTATTCTATTGCAGAAACTTTAGATTCAAACCTAGGGGACAAAGATCTTAGAACTTTTTCAACCACAACAGCCTCTTTTACTTCTTCACCCAAATTTTTCAGACAATTTACAATCTCATCTAGATGAAGAAAATAGTTAGCCACACTCTCATCAGTGTACATCCTGAGATTTTCATACTGAATCCTGAGGGTTTGTATTTTTGCTCGTTTTACCTGATCATCTCCTTCATAGCTTAGAACAATCTAGTCCCATATTTCCTTTGCGGATTTATACTGCATGACTTTGACAAATTCCGATTGCAATAGACATCCCAATAGAGTATTGACCGCCTTTGCATTTGTTTCCTATTTCTTTTTCTCTGTTGAATCTGTAGGAGTAGCTGATGGAAAAGTATACCCTGTATCTATGATATCCCAGACTTCAGTACCAAGATATTGAAGATAGGCAGTAACTCTTACCTTCCAATATACGAAGTTTTTCCCATCGAAAATTGGTGGCCTGATTGATGATTCCCTCTCATAGTTGCTCATGATGCTGGATCTTCCTTCAAGTGATCAAGCTCCTTTAGAAGGACCTACTCTGATACCAATTGTTGGAAATAATACTGAGAGGGGGGGTGAATCAGTATTATCAAATTCTTTTCAATATGCCTTCATTAATTTATTGATCATTAACTTGTGTATAATAATGAGCATGAAACAAGAAAAACAGATAGTCACACCAAAGAAAACCAGATATAAGGTGGAAACCCAATGTGGGTGAAAACCACCTGCTGCAATATGTCTCTATCTTCTTTCAATTAGAAACTTCTTTTACAATGATTTTGTACCGGTGCAGTCCTTTACCAGTACGCAGGCTGCAACCTGCAGAGAGCTACAACTCTCTCTCATTTTCCAGTCTCTCCTAGAAGGGAGCTACAACCCCCTTTTGGTCTTTTACTTCTTTAAGGACCACGTTTCATAAATTTTCAAACTGGATCCATGAACATCAAATAATCATCAAGTACATGAAAATCACCCAATCTCTTTATACGATGAACCAATGACTTACCCAACTCTTCAGAATGCTGTAATCAGAAAAGAAGTACCAGAAATATAAATCCAAAACTCTGCTGCAGTAGATAAAGGATAATTAACAATAGTTTCAATATAAGACCGCAACTTCACCAACAGGGGCCTACGTATATCCGCAGCTCTTCAGAGACAGAACTGCGCAGATCCGCACTGGTTAATCTTCTGCTCTGCGAACTTTTCTTCAGATCCACACCTTCACTTCCGAATTTCTGCGTAGACCCGCACTGTACCTTCTTCTCGCCTATGTTCCTTGCACTTCGCGCTTGACTGTGTTGCATGCGCCCCGCACTGTGCCTTCTCCTGTACTGCGTACCCCACGCTGTGCCTTTGACTGTGCTGCGTAGCCATGCACTGCGCCTTTGACTGCGCTATGTACCCATGCACTGCGCCTTTGAACTGCCTGCGTACTTCTGATTAGGGCCAATTTTTTAGTACACCAATGTGCCACAGTCAATCAGATCCACAGATCTGTTCATGCGCCCAAGAGATCACGACAGGCCAATAGATTCACCTTAAGTTAAGTTATGTCCGTGAATTAGATCTAGATTTTAAAAACCAATCACCCAAAATTTAAGACCTTAAGATATTCAATTGCCAAAAGTTAAGTTTAGCCAAGTGATCTCCTTCCCTATTTATAGTCAAGCCCTTATTCACACCATGGGACAAAACCATCAATAACCAATACAAGGGATCCAAACCGGGGCTAAAGTAGATCCTATACCACGAGTCAAAACCATAGGATCAAGATCGGCGGGCTAAATACCACGGGCCAAACATAAGAAACCCCACGTGAGCGTGCTTTTTACTGCATGGAAGTGTGTGCACTGGGGTCCGCACCTTCTGTTCGGACAACCTGCGTACATGACCGCAACTTTCTGAACAGCGTACCTGTGGGTCCGCGCCTTTTGAAATGTATACCTGCGAACCTCTTATTTTCATTATTTTGAGATACTGAACAGACCATTGCCACTTGAGTGAGTTGCCATCAAGTACAACACCTGTATCATAGATCCATAGAGCCATACCAGAATCATAATGCCAAAAAAGAGTTGCACAAGCCCAAGAGGTTCTCACTCAACACAATCTCCATATGCACCAAACTCACAACAAAATTAAACTAAAAGAAATTAATCCTTAAGACGATTTAAATGAAAGATATGAAACTATGTAAAAGTAAGCTTCAACTCTCTCAAACTAACAATGATAAAACATTGTTGATTTCAATAATACACATCAAGAATAAATAAAAACATATATATTACAAGTGATTCTCATTCGAGACATAATATGGAAGGAGAAGAATGATTGTATCAATTTTTGCTAAATAATTTTTCAATCATTTTGCTCAAGGAGGTCCCAAACAATCCATGGGGGCACCCTACTCACAAATTCAAATGAGTCAAGGGGGAACTGCTTATCATTGGGGAAATTCTATACCCCAACATCACATTCCCCATGGAAATCCACACTACAACGCCATACCCCAAGGAAACTATTATACCACACAACCTATGTATAATATTGGGACTCAAACGATGGGAGGACCACAAGGATCCTCAAGTCATATGTCATCGCCTTGGTTCGAGTCGGGGCACCACACACTATGCCTTTCTTGGCAACATTGGATATCCCCGACTTGTACAAACTTACAAATGGCCCCATCTATCATAACTTACATTGGCTACCAATCCCGCATTAAATACCAACAGACATCACCAAGTTTGAAGGGAAACAAGGCGAGGATCCAGACACCCATATCACCGCCTATCATCTTTGGCGTGTTTCGAGTTCCATGGTGGACAATAGTGTCTGGTTACGTCTTTTTCCCCAAACCCTCACTGGAAACGTAGCTAAGTGGTAGATTGAGTTACCATGTGCGTCAATGAATACTTTTGATGCTTTAGCAATGGAATTCTTAAAGCACTTCTAGCTACCCATCCGCTATGAGACTGGGACAAAGCTCCTCACTTCATTATATCAGGATACCACCACCTACATCTCTAATCATATACATGAATGGAGATGTAGGCGGAGGTTAGTCAAAGCTCCCCTCCCAGACTATCTCTTAGTGGACTGGTTCTACAAGTCCCTACTCCCACAAATCACCAAAGATGTCGCTTTAGGTGGTGTGGTCACAGAATACCAATCCATACGTCGTGTCCAGCACTTAGATCTGATATATTCATAATCTGGTACTCTTTACGACGTAATCCCCAATGACCCTCATAACTCCAATGTTTCTGCTACTCAGCACCCCGAAGTGCATGCCGATGGGATTATCGGCACAACCTCTAGGGATGCTGTAAAATAATTGAGTGGTCACATTGCCCAAATGTCAGTGTACCCCTCTACCAAATCGACTGCTCTTCCTACCACCGCGATAAACTCTTTGCAGTCTACGCAAAAACCCGGTGGTAAGAACAAGAAGAATAAGAAAACGACCACTCCTTCTGAGGAGCAGTCAACAAAGTAGCAAAACCTAAAGCAGAAGGCCACTGCACCTCTTGATGATGGAAAGGACAAACCCGCTAGATTCCCTTGCAAAATATGTGCTAAAGACCACATGACCTATCGCTACCCGCGTCTTCAGGAATGCACATAATACATTGCTAAAAATGATACTGGTAGGACCCCCACTGTCCTTAATAATCCTTTCCCCTCTCAGTAATAGCAAAACCTTATTGTAAACCAACCCCAACCCCCGCAAGGGGGAAATGGTGGTTCGCAACATCCTTCAGCTAGTGAAGGATCTTCTACCATTTACACCTTTGAAACGGTAGATCTATAAACAAGAGCCAAATCCAATGGAGCTCTTATTGCTCATGCAGAGGAACCTTCCTCAGGTCAAAACCTAGCATTGCCCAACTATTTGCATATCGAAAGGCTGGTTGTTGACATTGTAATTCACCCCCCTAAAGGGGCACTTCGACTCACAATGCACAATACATCTGCACATGTCACCCAAAACTACATCATTGTAGAAGACTTGGCACAAGCGTCATTAGCTATGTCGGAGCTCAAAGTATTACAAACATGTCCAACACAAAGGAAAGCTTTACTTTCGGCTATTGGTGGTATCAACCCACAGGATTCCATGCTTGAAATTTTTGACATGGCAAAGTGTAAACCTCCCCTTCCCAGTAGCTTGCATTTCAAGTGCAATTTTTTTGAAAGGTAAAGGTATACATAGAACTCTCATCAATGAAGGTGCTTCTACGTGTGTCATATCGACTTAATGTTGGTTCACTTTGGGTTCTCCAACCCTATACTCACCATCAAATTCCCTTAAAGCTTTTGACGGCCACACTTTCATCCCAAAAGGTTACCTAGCTAGCTACCCCATCACTTTCATCCCTTAATCTCTTGCTGGATCGCAGTTGGACATATGCCATGACGACCATCGTATCTACAGTCTTTCGTATCATCTTGTTTCCATTGGATGGAAGGTAGTTATAGTGGACCAGTTGTCCTTCTGCACCCCTGATTATTCCCCATTTCCAAGCAGCTCTGTACCCCTAATAGGTGGTGTATCTGACTCTTACGTCAGTATCGATACCGGTCTACTAAAGGCTTCTTCCCTCATGGGTTGTTTCCCTCTTTAGTCACCCTATGTTTCACAGATGGTCAATATGATTTCAGATATTCCTCATGAACAGACCGATCCATGTATCCTACAGACTCCTTCAGACATTGAGACATACAGAGAACAAATGCGACTATCACCAACTGAATCAGCTTACTTAGCCATTCAATCTGCATCCACATATTCGGTCACTTTGGTTACGGCCAACGGTACCACTGCCCCTCCCATAAGTGCTCCTTCTTTCAATGCACTCAATCAAGTCCTACCTATGGACAAAGCTATTCTAAAAATCATGAGTTTAGAAGAGCGACCTTGGGAGGATTTTCACCATTACGTTTCAATATTTGATTCATACACGATGCCTCTTCAAATCCTATCCCTTGACATACCAGAAATTGTTTCCTCACCCTACACGACCATCCAAAATTTGGAGGCAGAAGGAAGCATGGGCAATATTTCAAAGACATTGCTCATCGATATTTCTGTTAGGAAAGACATTGTAGAAAACATCTAGATTAGAGTAGATTGCACTTGTGAGGAAATTGCAAGCTTCACCTACTTTTTAAAGGAATTCTGTGATGTATTCACCTAGTCTTATGAGGAAATATCTAGCATAGATATGTTTATCATCGATCATGAGATCAAGCTTTGTGACAATGCTAAATCTGTCTGTCAAAGGCTTCGACCAGTCCATCCTCGCAAAACAATAGCCATAAAAAATGAAGTAGAAAAATTGTTACAGGCTGGTTTTGTCTATCATGTTCCTTTAACAAAATGGATTTCCAATCTAGTTCCTATCGATAAAAAACAAGGAACCATCCACGTATGTGTCAGCTATAGAGACTTGAATGTCGTGTGTGTTAGTTCCTAAATCTACCTTAGGCTAAGAAAGGTAGGATCTAGGGTAACATCAAACCATGCATAACCTGATAGCTAGCCCTACCAAGTTGGGAGAGGGCTCTCTCCTGTCAATCTCAGCAAATATGATCAATGAGGTTTGAGATGACTTATGTGAAGACTGATTTTAGGCTAGGTATTTGTGCAAAAGAGTTTGATTAATTTTGATGATGTTTTGTTGGCTCAAATGGAAAGGCAAATTTTGGATCTGGGGAATGAGGCTCAGTTTTGTAGAGATCTCTATGTTTCAAGGTAGGAAAATGATTTGATACTTCAAATTGAATGAAATGGAAAGCTTTTGGACAGGTGAGGAGTTTAAGAGGGTAAGAAAACCTTAGGGATCCTCTTCAAACAGCTAAAAACATAAATAACTAAGAAAACCCTAGGTAGAGCACTACAGTTTTAATGTATTCTACCTTTATCCTTGTTTGTTTAGTTAAGATGAAGAAAAAGAGATAATGGCATACATAAAACACATGTAAACTTACAATTACAAAGGGAAACACAATACCAAAGCAAGATGCCACATGAATCCCATAAATCGCTGCAAACCCTGGTCTATTCCTTAGCCAAAACTGCTGAAATGTGTATACAATGAAGCTTCAAGCTTTCTCAAAAGTCCAACCCTTGCTAATGACTGAAAAATTAAAACATATAGGCAAGAAACAACTCATCCTAGCCTCTAGGGGTCAAGTTCATAAGTTTAGGAGCTGTTCCAACGAATTCTACACTGAGAACCAAAAAGTAGGCAATGGAACGACTTGCCTCCAAAAATTAGGGAACTGATTCATTTAGTTGAAAACTACCTTTTCATGGATGAATCTACCTCTATGAGTGAAAATTTATCATAATTACATCAAAATCCATCAAATCACATTAAATTACATCATGATTTTGACAATTAGAAGGAGAAAAGTCAAACTGTCAAGAAACTAGGTGAAAATCAGAGTATTTTTGGTCAAACAGAGCAAACTTTCCCCAATGCGCCGCTCTAATTTCCATATGCATAGTGCCATTTTGCAACTGATTTTGGAGGCCTTCCTGGTGTCCAAATTTTCTCCAAAACTGAGTTCTCCCAACACTGTTTCCTGTGTGTCAAAAAAGGGGCAGAAAGGTCATTTTTGAGGTGTTTTTGACCTTTTTGGAAGCCCAAAACCTGTCAAAATTTCTTGGCCATTTGTGAGCATGCATATTTTTTCGTGAAAAATCCAAATATGCTGATTTTTCCTTAAAAGGAGGTCCCCATCGAAAGCGAGCACCAAGGGGCGCGACGCATCAGGCAAAAAACCTGTTTTTTAAGGCAAAAATTCGAAAATTGCAAAAAGTGTCCCAATCTTTTTGAAATTTGGGCTGAGTGTCCTCCATTAAGTGCTGTGTTGGGCCAAGGAAGCCTCAACCAAGATCTGAAGTCTATATTGCTCTTTTCACTTCCTCGGTGCTTTCTTCAACTTGGCCTTCAAGTTCTGATTCTTGCCTTGCACACTTTGTTTCTCGCCAAGTAATGATATGACATGTTCCTCAACATGTTTTTCTCACTTTTGACCTTTTCTAGAATCCTTTCTAAGTGCATGTTTGTTCTCTCAAGCCAAGATTCATGATCAGATTTGAATTTCTTGCTCAAGTGTGGTCAATTTGATTTTCCTCCTCTTGGCAGCTTGCCGGTTTTTCCTTCATGTTTTTGAGCACCATGGATGAAGGGGACTTATGAGGGGAGGGTTTGATGCTAGCTGTAGGATTTTAGGGAATGAAAGGGTTTAGGGGATGATATCTAGGGTTTGGGATGGCAATTATGGTTTTGGGGATATTTGACTAGGGTTTGGGATAGTGGGATTAAGGATTTAGGGTTAGTTGATTAGCGATATGGGAAATGTGGAATGGGTAGATGAGAATGTAAAGAGAGGGAGAGAATGATTGAGGGAATGAAGGAGTGAGGGAGTGATAAATGGCTAGGAGTGGAATTATCAGCAAGAAATACAACTCATAAACCCTATGCAATTGTTTTTTGACAAAAAATGCAAGGAGGTAGGGTTTTAATTTTTATCCATTAAATCACCAAAAGCAACAAGAGAAATTCATTCATTGCTCATGGAAGGATGTTAACTTACTTGGGAAATGAAGAATTTAGCAATTTGAGAGTCTTTTGAGGAATATTTGAATGGATTTCAGGCTTTTTAGCCCAATGCGCTGCACCATCTCAATGTGTCACGCCAGTTCTTTTTTTACACTGCAGACAGTTGCCCAATGCGTAGTGCCATCTCAATGCGTAGCGCCTTTTTGGGGGAGACTTTTGGAGGCCTTCCCGGGGTAAAAAAATGGGCGTGGAATAGCTTTTTCGAAATATTATTGAGTATAATTTCCAACCCAATTGGAATTTTTCAATTTGGATTTCATTTGCCTTGCCAAAAATCAAATCTCCCAAGACTGGTCAAAATGTGCAAAATGAGGCTACCTCAAGGCAAAGTGTTGTTGCAGTCAACTTTTGAAAGTATTCCTCAACTACAAATTGAGCTCATGATAGCTCATTGGAAATCTATTTGTGTTGATTTATCATTTGACTCATCAAGCAAGTCATTAGGCCAACCAAGCTAGGAGAAATCTTGATTTTTCCAAGGTCACTTCAGAGGTGCATCAATTCTCCTGAGGAAACTGTAGTTTTGAAATTTCTTTAAAACCATGACACCTATGTAAAAATTGAATGAGTTTTATCTTCCTTGGCCTATTTTGGACACGAACCTCTCTCATTTTTACCAAATTCATCTTTTCATGCACATAAACATCATTGGAGTAAAACTTATCATGATGTGTGGAATAGGGGATTTGTCGAAATGAAGTGACATGAAGGGTATAAGGGGCATCTAAATTCTTGAGAAAAATTTTGCAAGTAGGGAGGGATGTTAGGAAGTAGGGGAAAGTGGAATTTAAAATATTGAGTGAGGGGAAGGGGTCCAAAAGGGAAAAACACAGGGCTAGCCTAGAAAATTGTCAAGTTGTAGCAAGAAACTAGGGTTTGTGCGAAAATGAGGAATTTGAGGGATATCAGTGATGCGAAGTGTTTAATAAGGTACATTAAGGATAAGGGAAGGTGTATGAACATCAAGATACAATTTTGCTGATGATTTGACCATCCAAGAGAAATTACCTTTAAAACCCTAGGAGAGGGAAATGAACCTTACCTAGGCACAACTGAAGCATGAACAAGGTGTAAAATGACCGATTGGAGCTTGACATGATGATGCAAATCCTCTGAATGATGGTACACTCCACTAAATCGTGACATGGACCGACATTTGGACAACTTTGAAAGGAGTGAAAACAAACCCTAGACCTAATACCTAGTGACCAAATTTTACTTGAAGACTCACTGAAATGACAAAATTTCACCTTGACACCTTAAAATCACTTTGTAAGAGCATGTTTGATCAGTGGAGGAAAGTTGAAAAGACTAAAACTAATAGTGTGTCCCAAAGATAATTATCCGACACATTTCATTGATCAAATCATCGACGAATGCGCTGGTTGTGAATCATTTTCATTCATGGATGGATTCTCGGGTTACAATCAGATTGCTATAAAATCCAAAGGCCAACATAAAACCACCTTTGTCTACCCATGAGGCATCATTGCCTATCACAAACTCCCATTCGGTTTAAGAATGCTGGAGAATTTTTTTAAATAGCCCTAGACTACGCATTTCACGTTATCAGGCATATCGTTCAAGCTTACTTGGATGACCTTCTAGCCCATTCCAAGCAATGAATGCAACACCTAAACCATTTAGGATCTGTCTTTCTTAGGTGCCAATTTTACAACATTCGCCTAATTCTGCGTAAATGTGTTTCCTTTATTGAGTTTGGATGCTTACTTGGACTCATTGTCTCCAAGTACGGGATTAGGGTTGATCCTGATAAGGTAAAGGCAATTACTCAATTGCCTAGTCCACAATCTGTTCTATAGCTCCAACTTTTGCAAGGGAAATCAAACTTTTTACAACGGTTCATTGTAAACTATGTTGAGTTGACGAAAGGCTTTATGCACCTACTTAAGAAGGGAGTTCTTTATCTGTGGGATGATCAAGCTCAATGATCATTTGATGCCTTGAAAAAGGTGCTTATATCAGCCCCACTCCTTAGCGCTCTCGACTATGTCCATGACTTTCTTCTATACCTGGTAACCTCACCTTCCTCTCTCAAAATGGTCTTGGTTCAAATTCATGATGACTGGAGTGAACATGTGATCTATTATCTGTCCAAAGGCCTGGCAGTGCCCAAACTCAGATATTCACATGTGGAAAAGATGTCACTGGTAGTTTTTTTGTAGTCAACTAATTCCGAGACTACATCCTACTATGATAGAGTAATTTCATTGCCTTGGAGAATCCCATGAGACATATTTTGTCTCGTCAAGTAATTGGAGGAAAATTTTCAAAAGGGATAGTGATCCTCCAACAATTTGATTTGGTTTTCACAGCTGCTAAGGTGAATAATTCCTTAGTCTTCGCCGAAATTTTGTCACAACTTCCCATCGTTGATCCTAACGAGATATCCCATGATCCTCTTATGGATGAAGTTTTCTATCTTATCAACACCACTGACCATTGGTACGGTGAAATTATTGTCTGCCTCCAAGCAGAACAGTTTAGCCCTAAGCTCTCGACAAGTGACCGTTGCCACATCCGCCACCAAGCGTGACACTATCTAGTGATTAACGATACGTTATATCATCATGGTGTGGATATAGTTCTTCGACATTGCCTCTCTCATGAAGAGGCGGAACATGTTTTAAATGACTACCATGCTGGGGCATGTGGCAGTCATCTTTTTGGCATACCTACTGCATAGAAAATCTTGGGTACAGGCTATTACTAGCCGACCTTGTTCAAAGATTGTGTCCAGGCCATATGGAAATGCAATCCTTGTTAAGTGTTTACAAAGAAAATGCATGCTTCTTTGACCCTACTGCACCCAGTTATCTCCGTCGATCCCTTTGCCAAATGGGGGATAGACTTCGTAACTTGCAATCCCCCTTCCTCTGTTGGACACAACTATATCATAGTAGCTGTGGACTATTTCATGAAATGTGTCGAAGCCCTTCCCATCTATTGAGCCGATGGAGAAACTGTGGTGTTATTCCTATTCAATCAGATTATCTATCATTTTAGTGTACCCCACGCCATCATTACAGACCATGGGTCTCATTTCCAAAACCGTATGATGTCTGATTTAACATTGCTACTTGGTTTTCATTGGGATCAATCATCCTCCTACTACCCCCAAGCTAATGGTCAAGTAGAAGTTGTTAATGGTGTCTTAAAAACCATGATCCGTAGGTTAGTAGGAAACCATAAAACCAATTTGCACCGAATGTTATATTTGGTGCTATGGGCATACCGAACTTTAGTAAAAACTGCCACGAGCTTTACACCTTTCCAACTCGCTTATGTCCTGGAAGAAGTTTTACCTATCAAGTGTTAGATCCCTTCCCTGCAAATAGCCATTGAACTCCTGCTCGGCACTACTGTCGACACTACCTCAATCAACTGGACGAAACCTGTCGAGATGCTGAATTGGCACTCGAGGCTCACAAGCGCCGGGTAAAAACCCAATATGACAAAATGGTCAAGCCTCATTCTTACCAAGAGGGAGATCTTGTTTTGCTCTATGATAAAAAACATGACCTCTTGGGGGCAGGAACACTTCAACCCTCATGGCTAGGTCCCTGTGTTTTCAAGAAAGTCCTCTCAAAAGGGGCATATGAACTTTAGGACTAGGAAGGAGTCCTGCTCGTTGAGCCCTGAAATTGGCTCTATCTAAAAAAGTATTATTCCTAGTATTGCACTAGGCATGTGCTTTGTAATTTTATGCATTCATAATTTCCGCTTCCCTTTTTGGTGTGGTTGTATTTTGATATTTATTGGAGTATTTGTCTCATACATCCTTCTCACAATGCATATGTCTTCGCTACCCTTAACATATGTAGGATACACGGATGGTGCCAATCGTCACACACAACACATTTCATCTGCTGCTTGGGTCATCTACACACCTGAGTCAGAACTATTTTGTTCTGGAGGAGTCTTTTTTGGTACTGCCACCAACAATATTGTTGGGTATATGTCTGTAATTTCACTTCTCACAGAAGCGTCATTAAGGGACATCTCGAATCTAGTGGTCAGGTTAGACTCCTAGCTAGTTGTTATGCAATTGACAAATTGTTATCACATTCATAATCCAACCTTATTACGTCATTATTTAAGGGTACGACTCATGGAATTTCAATTTGAAATAATCACATATGAACACATTCCTAGAGAATTTAATGTGGTTACTGATTCATTAGCTAACTATGTATTGGATTGGCATCTATCTCATTCACTATAGAAGCATGCATGAAAAGTAAAAATTTACTGAGTTAAAAATTTTACAAAAACATTTACACCATCAAAATACCAAAATGTCTATAT
>APFE030838426.1:92015-104471 GCA_000404065.3 Pinus taeda | reverse complement strand
AACTCATAATTTTTTAGTCAAAGTCAAACAATACCCAACATATACCATGCTGGAGCAAGTAAATAAAAATATATTTAAAAAACAAAAAAAATTGCAAGTTAATAAAAAAATATATCAAAACATAAAAAAATTACAAAATATGTCCAAAAAAAAAAAAAACCAAAACATTAAAAAATAAATAAAATTTAGAGCAAAAAGCAGAGTTTAAAATAAAATCAAAAAATATATTATCCAAAAAAACTTAATTTAATGAAAAAAAAAAGATTAACCCATATATTAAAAAAAAAAACAAAAAATACTTGCCAAAAAATAAAATAAATAAAAAAACATTAAAATTTAAAAAATCCAAATCAAAAACTAAAAATAAATAAATCAAAATTAAATTTAAAAAAGACATTAAACAATTTTTTTTTAATTAAAAAAACACACATTAACCTTATTCTAAGGATGGACCATATTAGTTGGTTCGAAAGTTGACCAAATCCTTGACCAAATCCTAACAATTTGATTAATCCGAAAGACATCTATCTACATTGTGGATGACAAAAGTCTTAGATCTAACAATTTAAAAATTAAATAAATACATTATATTATATATATTATATGTATATGTATGTATCTATATATATATATATATATATATATATAATATATATATATATAGATATATATATATAGTATATATATATAATTATAATAAATAATAAAAAATAATCAATTTAAAAAACATATGAAAATAAAAATAAATGATGGCCCCACGGGCCCTAGGCGGGGGCGGATCTTCCAACCCCCCCCCACGGGTTGGTGGGCGCGGCCCAACGAGCCCGGGGAGGGGTTTCTCGTTGCGTTGTGGGCAGGGGCAAAGCTGCAATACCGCAGGGGGTTAGCAGGGGACGGAGCTACAACACTACAACTCTGCTCCCCACGACCCAACGAGCTTCTCCCCCCACCTAGGCACGTTTGGTCGTCGGGGATGGGTCGGGGGCAGAGCTGCTGCGTGGGGACTTTTCCCGGCCCAACGGACCCAAGGCAAGGAAGGTCTGATTCTCAAAATCAGATCGCCCGTGCCTTGGGCTCGAGAGGCCATAATTTTTATTTTTTATTTTTAATTTTTTAATTTTAATGTGTTTTATATAATTTTTTATATCTTTAAATTGTTTTTTTAACATAATTTTCATTGTTTTATTTTTTATTGTTTTTATTTTTTTTATAAATTTTAATCTTTTTAAATGTTTTTTTTTTTAATTTAATATTTTATTTTATTTTTTTTATTATAAAAACTATGTTTAATATTTTTTTAATGTTTTTATTATATTTAATTTCAATAATTTTTCGAATGTATTTTTTATATTATGTTTTAGGATTTTATATTTTTATTTTTTACTGGAAATTTGATCGAATGAATTTTTTATTTTTTTTAAACTTCAAATGTTAAAAACTTCATAAAAAAAAAATTTAAAATTAGTTTTCTTTCCCATCTTTCATTAAAAAAAGATTCATTTTAAGATTTCATTTTAGCTAAAATGTCTGAAAATACACATTTTTAATTATATCTATATGCAAAATGTATATATTTTTGTCTTAAAATTATTATTTTCTAGTGACAATTATTGTATGTATATTGAAATATAAATTAACGATATAAATATATAAAAATTCCTAACCTCAAAAAAAATGTTATTTTTTTTTTTTTTGTAAAAAACAAAATAAACTTTATAAAAAAACATTGCAAAGGAAAAAAACATATGTTTGGAAAACCCTTAAAAAACATATATCTTAGGACAAAAAACAAGAAAATGAATAAGATAACTTAAAAATTGGTTAATTAATCAACATTTATAAAAAAATTGTGCATACTTAGGACATAAGAAAACTTAAAGTGTCAAAAGTATGCTTTAAAAAAAAATTGTTGATGTTTTTCAAAGTCCGCATAAAAATCGCCAACATTTTAAAAAATATATCCACACTTAATACATTAGAAAATTTAAAGTGTCAAAAATAAGCCCTCTAAAAGAAGGGGTTGATGTTGCATGAACACTTTTCTAAATGAGCATGAAAATCACTAACATTTTAAAAAAATTGTTCATACTTGATATATAGGAAAATTTAAGTGTCAAAAATATGCTCAAAAAAGAAAATGTGTATTCTGAATCAACACTTTTCAAAATCGGATGATTTTTTGCTACCTCAAAAAAACAGGTACTCAGTACAATTCCAGTTTCAAAGTTTACATCGTTTTCCATTATTAGTGAATTAATAGCAAATGTGTGTGTGTGCACCATCTGCCACCTTGTCATGCTATGTCTCGCATGTTACCCTACAACTGCTTGCACACCTTCGAAATTCTTATCAGTCACATGTCTCAAGCTAGGACACAATTTAGACATATACATCAACATGATTTCAGAAATTATATATATATATATAACTATATATATAGCAGCATGTGTTACCATCAATGGTCCCTTTGCAAATTTTAGAAATCAATCTTTTTACCAAGACCATCAACATTAATTTAAAATCAACTTCTTTACTGAGACCACCATTACAAAATTTGAAAAAAACCAACCCTTTTAAAGTTTTAAAAGTTTGCCTTCTTTATCAACCGACATTATCAGTTTCAAAGACCAACCCTCTTGCTAAGGCCAACAATAACCATTAAGTTCAACCTCTCTACCAAGGCCAGCTACAATCATTAAATATGGCTTCCTTGCCAAGGAAATCAATCATGGCATATGCAATCTCAAAAGGGTCAATTAGAAAGCCATCTAATTCTTTAGCATCTATCACTTTTTTATATTTTCACAATTATGAGATTATCATGTACATGCATGCAATACATTTTGCAATCAATATACAGCCATCACACATGATACTGCACCCAACACCCACTTGCAGAAGCAAACAATCAGCATATAGCTAACAATCACAGTGCTACAACCAGTACCCACTTGCACCAGCAAGCAATTATTGAAACACGCCACTCTCTAATAGAGTCACAAATATCATGCCTTTGGTCCACTAAGGATCTTTGCCACATAACATATAGACCATGGGATTCTCACATCCCAATCAACTTCTATATATAAACACCTAGTCTTTAACAAAATCAAGCAATGTTATGCAGATATAAGCAACACAGGGATTTCCCCAAATCCCTCATAGCACATGAACTTCACATGTACAATTATTTCGAGTCTATAAAGGAACGGTGTTTAACAAATTGTGTTGTTATTCTACAAACAACCATACACAAAGCCATGCAGGTAGTTCCAAACATCCAAAGTCATAATAATAGGTTGTCCAAACCTTCAAGATGCCTTATAGAAAACACATGCAATACCATTACATTTATCAAAACAATTCAAACATCATTGCAATTAGTATGCAATCCACAATCAATGTTACAAGTGTTACACAATCATATTCACATTCAGCTATTATTTCTTTGAGCTTGAGCGCCACTCATCTCAAGAGGTCTAAGCCTTGAACCTTCTACTTTGGCATTATTTTGCAATAGACCTTAACACATGACATTACAATGTCAAAGAACCCACACTTTATCTCTAGAGATCCAAGTGTTGAACATGTTACTCTGATACCACTCTGTATCATACCCCAATCGACCCATAGCCCATACTACGGGTAGAAAGAGGCATTACTATCATTGACCTAACCTCCAATGTCCTGTTATGGAAATGGGGTCATAAAATTTCATCATTTTTCAAACTCCTCAAAACCCAAAATAAATATTATCATTGTGTTCATCTCATTGAGAGCTTTCCAACAATATAAAATTTTCTCAAATCTAACGCACGGATCAAAAGATATGGCTATTTCAAAGTTCTATCAATGACTCCCTGTAATATCATCATGTGCTTCCACGTGGCACTTTATCTTATCACCATGTCACACTCCCTGACCAGTCCATGTGGCATTGTGGCCTTTATCATGTTGTCGCAGCATGCCCCTGTGGCTTGCCACCTCGCCTCGACCCTTTTCCTTTGCCGAAACTCAATGGGAACGCACACAAAACCTCTGGGGTGATGTCATCCCAAAGTGGAGTCACTCTGATGTCACCTTTCTAGATCCCTAGGACAAAACCCCTTTCTCTGTTAATTGCTACAATTTTTTTGTTCCCCGAGACGTAAATTCCTTGAAGTTTTCCCACTATGCTCCTTCAAAAACCACCGAGGTGATGTCATACTTATATCACTTAGTCCATGTGGCCTCCTTTGATAGCACCACATGTCATCCATTTATGGGCCACTCAACCCCACAAAAAGGTCAGTTATGAGTGCCACGTGGCACCCTACCACAGTGCCATGTCAACTTAATCCATGAGATCATTCTTATCTACGTGGTATTGCCACATCACTATCATGTGGTCCCTATCAGTCCACCCTCATAGCCTGCAAATGAATATGTATTATGTTATAACATAAGATTTTGATCCCACTATATATATATATATATATAAACATTCTACCTAGATCAATGACATGAGTAGATTTAACCCCCATGAGGTACGAAGAAAGGGGGGGTGCCCTCATCAATGTTTTGCCCTTCCAAAACCATGCCACCGATGGAAATTTTCTCCATTCTATGACGTGAATACCCTGGGATGTAAACTCCTCGAGGGTTTGTTCTAGGCACAAATGGTCTCCATTTTAAAGTGTCGAGGACTAGGATTTAATGTGATGGTTATGCCTCCAGTCACATGGACCCTATCCGCCAACTCTAGCACTAACAAAACATTTGGGACTAGGCTCGATTTTGACATATGTTACCTAGTCATTTTTCCATCCCTCCTAAGCTATATTTACATACATATATAAATAATATATGTATGTATGGTCTCCACAATAGCTCCCAACTCACAGCCACGGTGTCAATGCTAAGGGGTTTGATTAGTTGGGATTTTCATGACCCCTTCTATATACATGACTCTTGCACATATAAAACGAAACATCCATGTGGCCCATATATGTATATGTATATGTGTATGTATATGTGTACACACACACACACACACACATATATATATTGATGCATTGTTGTTATTGATGGCAAAGGAGCAGCAGCAAGGCAAAGTAGCAGCAAGGCAAGGAGCAACAACAATCATATATGGTTATGATCAAGGAAAAGAAGCAGCAAAAGAAGAGGTGATGGTAAAGGAGCAACAACAAGGAAAAGAAGCAGGAAAAGGCATATGTTGTTATAGTTGCAAAGCAACAAGTTATGTTTGGTATGCATGATGATAGCAGAACAAAGGAGTAGCAAATACCTTGATGGCTTGGCAAAACATTGATGCTTGCATGTGTTGTGTGTAAGGTTGATTTGAAGATTGGTTTGTTGGAGAAAATTATTGTGAAGAAAGGCAAGACTCCTTGACAGCAAAGGCAAGGCAAAACTCCATGAAAACAAATTCAAGGCAAGATTCCATGACAACAAAGGCAAGGAAAAATTCCATGAGAGTAAAGGCAAGGCAAGACTCCATAACAACAAAGGAAAGGATGCTGAGACACTAACATGAAGATGTTGTGATGCAAGTCCAAGGCAAAGGAGCAACAACAAGCATATATGGTTATGATCAAGGCAAAGAAGCAGCAAAGAAGAGGTGATGGTAAAGGAGAAACAACAAGGAAAAGAAGCAGGAAAAGGCATATGTTGTTATAGTTGCAAAGCAACAAGTTATGTTTGGTATGCATGATGACAGCAGAACAAAGGAGTAGCAAATACCTTAATGGCTTGGCAGAACATTGATGCTTGCATGTGTTATGTGTAAGGCTGATTTGAAGACTGGTTTGTTGGAGAAAATTATTGTGAAGAAAGGCAAGACTCCTTGACAGTAAAGGCAAGGCAAAAATCCATGAAAACAAATGCAAGGCAAGACTCCATGACAACAAAGGCAAGGAAAAATTCCATGAGAGTAAAGGCAAGGCAAGACTCCATAACAACAAAGGCAAGGCTACTGAGACAGTGACATGAATATGTTGTGATGCAAGTCCAAGGCAAAGGAAAATATGTCGGAGAGATTATTGTGATGCATTAATGAAAAATGTTGTTATTGATCATGAGGAATGAATGCTCAATTATATAGTCATATGTTATTCCTATAATGATTCGTGATGTTGGCATTATGTTGATGAATTTAATCATTAAATGTGGATGAAAATAATATTGGGTGGAGCATTTATTTTTGTGTTCTAATATTCAAAATATGAAGAGTTTGGAAATGAATGAGTGGAAGGCAAAGAGTCAAGCCTGTTCACTTCATATTCTTATGTGGGATACAAACAGCTAGAAAACTAACTCTATAAAAGATGTGATTTTGGAAGGCAAGAAGGTGTTAGAGAGTTGGAGAATGTGTGAGATTTGATTGAGGTGTTATGCATTAGTTACCTAACACATATGAAACTTATGTGAAGCATATTTGAAGGGAAGAAGAGGCATAAATGAAGATGGAGGTATGCAGAATTTATGATCAAGTAAACCAGCGCAATGTTGTTTCTTATTTACATCAGGTGAATGTAGTCTCCTTTCAAGTAGTGGCTTGATAAATATCAACTTTGAGCTTGTTTAGGTAGGAGCCTCCTGTGGGTTGTAGCCTACAGAGAACATATGGGAGTTGGAGCTTCCTTGCATGTTGCATCTTGCTGAAAATTGAGGTAGCAACCTCCTATACATTGGAGCCTGCAAAAAATCAGATGTAATAAGGTAGTAGGAGCTTGAATTTGTATCGCAACAATAACAAAACTGTGGTTTTCTCCCTTTATGGGTTTCCATTTATATCTGGTGTCCATTTGTGTTGATGTAATGTTCTTGGTTTAATTATTACTTGTTGTTTGCATATTAAATTTGTTGGTCATTATATATCAATCTTCTCATTTAATGGTCCAGTTAATGAGTTTAAAGAAAATCAAATTAATGTCCATGAATATACTAAATTCACCCCCCCCCCTTAGTTTAAGTCAAATTTTCATCGTATATATATAGACACACATACATATGTGTATGTGTAGGTGTGTGTGTGTGTGTGTGTTGTGCTCTTTCGGCACTTGGGCATATTTATACACGCGACTCCCTCCCGAGCTTTACATGTGATTATATGTGTTTGTGTATAGTGCTCTTTTGGCACTTGGGAATATTTATACATGTGACTCCCTCTGAGCTTTACGTGTGATTATATATGTGTGTGTGTGTGTGTGTCTAGTTTTATAAACATACTTATAGCATTTGACCTAAGTCTATAAAGCTATCCTTCCTGAGCTTGTTTCGCTCATTCTGGCCTACTTATGTATATTTATATATGTATATACACGGTTGTCCCTCCTAGGCTTATAAATAAATACCATGCCCGATATTCAAATCCTTTTAAAATAGACATTTAATTATTTAACAAAGATTTACATATTTCCTTCATACTCAAGTCATTTAATCTCATGAGATGCATTTTTCCTCATTAATCCTTCAGGAAGTAATATTCCCTATTGTTACCATAGGTAACAAACATTCTTCATGAATCATACACAAAAAAATAGACATTCCTCGACATTAGCATAGGTATTTTAATAACACAGCAAACATGTGCATAATATTCAAATGCACAAGAACATAAGTAAACACTTATCTTATGAGATACATTTGGCAACTGAGATTGGAACTTCGACACTACACCCAACCTTAGATTGGCCTGCACTGCAACCTTTCTTGCATCCAATCACCCCTTAGCCATATTTAAAAGCTTGAGGAGGTGGTTTAGACAAGATATTTCGACCATTAGTCACATATAATGAACATAGCCCATTTTTCCTAGGTGTTCTCAATAGCTCCTAGTTATTACACCATAGAGACCTTTCATTTCTTCAATGATTAGACAAGGATTCATGCAAACAAAAAGAGTCATAATTAAGTTACAGGAGGAGAGTTTTTATGTTAACATGGGAAGTTTCATCAGCTGGATAAGCTACCATGGGAGTACAGAGATCAATTTTTTAGGTATTTCACCAGTGAAGGAAAGCACCAGTGTTCCCATCCTAGGGCCACACCTCATGTTTAATCAACCCCACAAGTACCTAAGTGTCTTTGTCTCATGGCTAGTAGGTTCATCAATCCACAATCTTCCAAGTGGGTTCATTAGTCCTAAAGAAAGCCACCCCTTGTGGGTTCATCAGTCCTTAGACAAGCATTTCTCAGTGATTCTCAACCAACAAGCCTTTTCAAGTTCATCATCTAGATGCCATCTGAGCAATATCTCCCTCCTAGTGGGCTCATTAGTCCTAAGGCAAAGCCACTCCTGATGGGTTCATCAGTCCTTAGGCAAGCCACTGCTCAGTGATCCTCAACCATCAATTCTTCTCAGGTTCATTAACTAGCTACCATGCGAGTGAACTCTCTATTCATGCTTTTGTTTTTGTTTTCTTGTTCCTCTCCTCAGGAATTTCCCCCCTCTCCCATGTTCCTCTCGAGTTTGGTTCTCCTTTGAATGAATCACACCATTTTTCTTAACCTATGCCTCCATGAATCCTCTTTCCCCTCAATCAATGAGACTTTATTTAATTGTTCAACCTCGTGATTCGCTTTCCTAGTCTGCTACTGCCACATCATGGCTTTGTTTTGCTTCTTACCTATGTCCATATCTACATCATGCTCTTTTCCATGCATCATGTCTAGTCTTCAGCCAGTGTTTCTGTTGTGGAGTGTGGTCGTGGGGATGTTGTGCCAGCTCCCCTTCGCCACTCCAATTGGTTGTTCTTAGCCTTGTCTCTCTTATAGGACAACTCCTCTTCAATAATTTGTTCTTGTTGTTTGTCAGCTTCCCCAAGAGGGGCACGGTATCATCCTTATTTTTTAGCTAAATTAGAAACATAGTCATCCCATTAAAATCACACCAGTCAACCTCTGTGATTGGAATTAAAACAACTAAGCTTCCTTAAGCAACCTCCCTCCCCAGTCTTTGAATTTTGTGTTCCAATTTCTCATCCAGTTTTAATTACAACAAAATGATTTTAAATATTTATAATAAGGGGAAGTTGGTGAGGGGTTGTCATAAATGTACTTGGAACAATCATGAAAGACTATAATTTTTAAAAAGTTTAGTGCAATGTTAGCTATCAAAATACCTAATAATGGGCTCCAACATCTTATTGATTAACCTTCAACTAGCTTTCAAAGCCAAATGGCCTCACAGCATGCTAATGATGTTTCCATGTGATTTGCTTTAGCCAAATTGAGTGTGATTTCCCCATGCTTCTAGTTAAACTAAGAAATCAGATTTAATCACAAGTTAAAGTAGTAATTCAAAGTAATATTCTTTGTTCTTACATCTCCTACCCAATATAAATTTGCAAATCAATATGATGATCCTTTTATATCCCCCACATACATAATGCCATAAATGAGATATGCCCTTCAAATATTTGAGCACACATTTGGTAGTGCATATGTTTGGGTTTAATGGTGAATTAACTCAAATTATTCATTACAAAACAAGTATTAGCCTTGGTATTCAGAATACACATAAGGAAACCAATCAAGTACCTCTATAAAGATGGATCTACCAAATCAAAATCTAAATAAATGGATAACTTCCAAATTAGCATTATGGGAGTGACCAAGGGTTTGCAATTCAGTATCCAAAATCTATTCAAAATTCCCCTTTCCTCAAGGAAGACTTCACCTGCACCTTAGAAAACCTCTAGACCCAAAAATTAATGCATAAGGCCAATGACCTTCATTTCATATTTGCTTGTAGTTTCCTTTTTGTACCATGCAATGAAATTCTCAAAACCGCCTACAAGGATAAATTCATCTACATACATTATAAAATAAACAAATCATGTTTATCACATAAATAATAAAGGTTTAGATTAGTTGCAGTCTCAATGAAGCCCAAATTCAATAAGTATTCATCAATCCTTTAGTACCGTGCATGCGGTACCTACATTAGTCCATTAATGTCTTTTTTAACCTACATAGATGAGTATCTCACTAGTGCACCCTAAGGCCATTAAAAGCATTATAAGAATTTGAAACTTTTAACTTATTTTCATGGGGACAACCATTAATAAAAAATAATAGGTTTTTTTAATTTTGAGCATGCCATTTTCCCAAGAGCTTAGAAATGGAGGTAGAGAGAAAGACCTCATTCCCCTCCACCTTCTCAAAGTAGACCTAGATAATTGTCAAAGTACTAGCATATTATCTAAAGTAGGATGAGGCTTATCAAGACCAACTACCACTATAATTTTATAAGTTGGGTCCTTTTAGCACATAACTATTTCCATGATGCACAACCTAAGTCCAATCCCCCCACTATCATTATTAGGTAGAGAACCAATTTGGGATTTAGGGCTTTGAGTGGATGAGTCCATTTGGGGGTTAACTTCGTCCATAGTTGAACAATCATGGATGCGTTGGTCCAAGATTTGACACTAAATTTTGTTGGAGATCAAATGCACAACAAACAATAAAACATATACACAGCCATAAAATCATGCACAGGCAACACAGGAATTTAACGTGGTTCACCCAACCAATCTGGGCTACGTCCACCAAACATAGGCATCGACATTTCTTTATTAATCAAACAGGAGATTACATAAATCAAATCCTCACAAACTCTCACACCACAAATAATCCGTATGGATACCTGTTTTATAGCTAGGAGAATCTAACTGCCTCATAAATCCTCTCACATCAAATTTAGGATGCATTAACTCCCTCCCAACAACCTGGAGCTAATCTAGCAACAAATTCCTATTGTTGTCATCTACTGAGATTTTTGCCTATTTGATTCAAAATAGAAAATCTCAAAAATCTCCACCTTGACAACAATTAGCCTGATGCCCTGTTATTATTATTTTATCTTTTCTGCAAGCCAAGAGAATCCAAACACCAGCGTAGCTTCTCTAACAAAATTGGTTTCATGAACATGTCTGCACAATTCTCCTTTGTATGCACCTTTTCAAGAGAGACTCCCCTTTCAGTGATAACATGTCTTACAAAATGGTACTTGATCGGTATATGCTTTGATTTCTATGATAGGCCGGATTCTTAGCCAAATTATTGCACTTTGACTGTCAACAAATAACTTGATGCTGTCCTGCAACCTACCAAATTCACCAAACAAACCTTTCAACCAAATCGCTTCTTTGCAAGCATGAGAAGCAGCAATATATTCTGCTTCAGTAGTGGATAAAGCGACAATGTTCTGTAGCTTTGACATCCAGCTGATAGCTCCACCTGCAAGAGTAAAGATGTACCCTAAAGTTGACCTTCTCTTATCCAAATCACCTACAAAATCGGAATCAACATATTGACAAACAAAATCACTACTCTTATTGTAAGTGATACAATAACTACTTGTGCCGCTCAAATACCGAAGCACCCATTTCACTGCTGACCAGTGTTCTTTACCCGGATTTGCCATATACCTGCTGAAAACCCCAACTGCATGTGAAATATCTGGTCGAGTACAAACCATCGCATACATTAAACACCCTACTACATTGGCATATGGAATTCGAGACATATAATCCTTTTCTTCATCTATATTATGACATAAACTCGAAGAAAGCTTAAAATGGGAAGCTAAAGTGACTGACACAGGCTTCACATTATTCATACCAAATCTCAAAAGTATTTTTTCAATATACTTCTGTTGTGATAGCCATAGCTTACCATTGCTCCTGTCTCTGAAAATCTCCATGCCCAAAATCTGTCTTGCTGCTCCTAGATCTTTCATATCAAATGTCCTTGCCATCTGAGCCTTCAACCTGTTGATTTCTTCTATGCTTTTGCTTGCTAAAAGCATATCGTCAAAATACAATACCAAGATAATGAATATGCCATTATTCAACTGTTTAAAATAAACACAATGATCATATTCACTTCTAACATATTTCTGACTCAACATGAAAGAATCAAACTTCTTATACCACTGCCGAGGTGACTGCTTCAGGCCATATAATGACTTCTTGAGCCTGCAGAAAAATTTCTCATTGCGATGCTGAACAAACCCTTCCGGTTGTTCCATATATATTTCCTCATCTAAATCACCATGTAGAAATGCAGTCTTAACATCTAACTGCTGCAACTTTAAATCAAGCAAAGCCACTAATGCTAACACAATTCTAATTGAAACAATTTTAACCACTGGTGAAAAAATCTCATGAAAGTCAATACTGGCTTTCTGAGAAAACCCTGTTGCAACCAGCCGCGCTTTGTACCTGTATTCGGTATCATTCACACCCCGTTTCAGCTTGAAAACCCATTTACACCCCACAGTTTTCCTGTCTTTTGGAAGCTCAACCAGATCCCATGTGCCGTTCTTACCCAAGGCCATCATTTCGTCCTTCGTGGCTGCTTTCCACTTGTCACTTTTCGAACCTTCTATTGCTTCCTGATAGCACAGAGGTTCATCGTCATTAGCAGTAAATGCAACTGAAGTAA
>APFE030838426.1:51380-90869 GCA_000404065.3 Pinus taeda | reverse complement strand
TCTAAACTGCTTGAAAACTGAAAAAACATCAGACTTTCTTTTCAACATGTAGACCCAAACCTTCCTAGAAAAGTCATCAATGAATGATACAAAATAAGACAAACCACCATATGAGGTTGTAGGGGCTGGTCCCCAAACATCTGAATGGATATAATCAAGTATGTCTTTACTAGTATGTTTGCCTGTTTTAAACCTTTGTTTACTTTGTTTACCAAACAAACAATGCTTACAGAAATCTAACTTTCCAGACTTCAGATTTGGAAGTAACTTGCGATCAGCCATAATTTTCAACCCTCTCTCACTCATATGCCCCAATCTTTGATGCCATAAGTGAATGGAGTTACTGTCATGTGCAGACACACACAAAATATGACCCTGTACTTCCTTCTAACTAAAATAGATTTCCTACCTTCTTACCTTTCATAACTAGTAAAATGCCTTTGTAAATTTTCATTACTCCACCTTGAATTATAGTTTTATATCCATTTGAATCAAGTGCTCCTAATGAAATCAAAATTTTCCTTAAATCTGGTACATGCCTTACATCAGTTAATATTCTTGTTGTCCCATCAAACATTTGTAGTTGTATGCTTCCAATCCCAACAATATTACATGTTACATCATTACCCATGTACGCAACTCCATCATTAATTGATTTATATTCTTTAAACCATTCTTTATGGATACACATGTGGTTTGATGCACCGGAATCTAACAACCAATGTTGACCATGATTTGACACATTAACTGATAATACTTCATCACTCATACCTGAACCAGATGTCGAACTTGTATCTGTCGTATTCGCCTCCTTCTTCTCTGTCAAAGAATCTGCTTTTGAAGTTTGCTGCTGTCGCTTCCAGCAGTCCTTCTTTAAATGCCCTGATTTGCCAAAAAACCAACACTTTAACTGACTCTTCTTCCCTTTCGACTTTGAACGTGAGTCGCTCGGCTTCCTGGGGCGTCTTTCTTTCGAACGACCTCTAACCATCATAGCTTCTGATGTAGAGGTTTCGGAATGCGACCTTCTCCTTGTTTCTTCCGATAATAAGGATGCAACTACATCATCAAACTCAATAGTTTCTGATGAACTAAGACTTATAGAAGTAACAAAATGATCCCATGACTCGGGCAACGAGCACAATAAAGTAATAGCTTTATCCTCGGATGGAATTTTTACTTCTATACTTTGTAATTGCACAAGAAGACTATTAAAAGCATTTAAATGATCAGCAATCGATGTACCTTCCTTCATTCGCAAACTGTACAACTGTCGCTTCAGGAGAATCCTATTGGTTAAGGATTTGGTCATGTACAGTTTCTCCAGTTTCGTCCACAAATCAGCAGTTGTTGCCTCCGACACAATATTAAACAGGACATCATCAGCTAGACACAGTCGAATAACACTTATCGCTCTTTCATCCATCTCGGCCCACTCATTATCTGTGATGTTGTAAGGCTGTTTGGATTTTCCCAACAATGCCTTTGCCACACCATGGTGGACAAGCAAATCATGCATCTTCACCTTCCAGATCTCGAAATTATTCTTGCCATTAAACTTCTCAATTTCAAACCAGGCACTCTGAGTTTTCGCCATCTTGTATCAACCAAAAAACACAATAATCTCCAAAAAACCAACTTTAAATAAATGAAGTTTGTGTTAAAAAAAAATGCCTTTGCCTTTAAAAACAAACAAATATCTGCCCTTTGTACTTCACATACAAATTTCTGCCATATGCACTTATATGCCTTTTCTTTAAAAAAAAAAAAAAAATATTTCCTTTTACCGTGCAAATTCCGCCCCACAAAAAAAAAAACATACACTTGCCTTCGCCTTCTATTTGAACTGTCTTTATTCTATTTGCCTTTTTGTCCACAGAAGCTACACAGATTTATAACAGATTTATGGGAACAATGTTATAGTAAAATCGTTGCTTGCCTTGATGGTGCCAAGCCGTTGGTTGAGAAAGGCAAAACAGTCCGTTTGGCGGGAGGAGTAGGCATAAGTGTGGGCAATGATCCCGACAACGACCTGGGAAACCAACAAATCATTCCAGACCCTTAGACTCTTCCTGCTGCACATTTGAGTGCACATGATGGAAAGGCGGCTTTTAACTCCACGCAGGTCCAGCGCTGTCACAACGCCTCCAACATGCTCTCAGCGATCTTGCAAACCGCATGATGCCCGTCTATTCCCAAGTCTCCGTAGTAGGGAGCATGCCCAAATAAATCACCACGCTCGAAAAAAGGAATGAAATATGTCCTCAAGAGACAACCGCCAACTCATTCGATACCATTTAGAGCGTAGTTACCAGATTCGACTAGCAGCGAAAAAGGAATTCGAATATACACGAATTTGTTTTGTTCTCCTTAATTATTACTCGACAAAACTGAGGATGGGAGATAATAGTGGTTTAATATTAGTTTTAGCTTCACCGAAACCATAAAAGAATAGTAAGAGCAGACTCAATAGCCATAGCTTACGATACCTCCAGCAATCATATACGCACAGGCTTAGTTTTAGCGTCACCAAAACCATAAAAGAACATTAAGAGCAGACTCAACAGCCATAGCTTACCACACCTCCAGCAAGCAGTTTCGGCCTCCAACACACATATATGCATGCAGGCTCAACATTCTCGGCCTCCAGCAATCAGTTTCCGCCTCCAGCAATCATATACACACGCAGGCTTAGTATTCTCGGCCTCCAGCAATCAGTTTCTGCCTCCAGCAATCATATACGCACGCAGGCTTAGTATTCTCCACCTCCACGCAATCAGTTGATCCACGCAGCACACTCAGCACCCTCACACAATGCCTGTAACTTGCTCTGATACCAATTGTTGGAGATCAGATGCACAACAAACAATAAAACATATACACAGCCATAAAATCATGCATAGGCAACACAGGAATTTAACGTGGTTCACCCAACCAATCTGGGCTACGTCCACCAAACATAGGCATCAGCATTTCTTTATTAATCAAACAGGAGATTACATAAATCAAATCCTCACAAACTCTCACACCACAAACAATCCGTATGGATACCTGTTTTATAGCTAAGAGAATCTAACTGCCTCATAAATCCTCTCACATCAAATTTAGGATGCATTAACTCCCTCCCAACAACCTGGAGCTAATCTAGCAACAAATTCCTATTGTTGTCATCTACTGAGATTTTTGCCTATTTGATTCAAAACATAAAATCTCAACAAATTTAATGCACCTCACATGTTTCCTAATCATTTTGTCACTTATTCTAGTGAGTGTTGTATTTTACATCCACATTATACGAAGATTTGCACTTAAACAATTTGTCCTACTATTAAAACAAAAGACTCAAACATTGATTAAAATCTCAAATCTACACAAACAAAAGTGCTAAATGGAAATATTAGAAGCATAACACCACATATCAAGAGATGAGATCAACCCTACAAAACATGAAATATGATATACACAAACAATAACATGAATGTAGATGATAACAAGATGAAATTTGTAGCAACAATCACTATCTTCTCATTAGCACTTAAGAAAATACAATAATATCCTCAAGGTACTACAACGGCTTCTCTCAAGCCTCAACACTCAAATTATATATTCACACTCCTCATATGTATGAGTATGAACATGTAACCCTAATTAGTGAAACCTCCTTCTTCTAGTCAAACTTGACAAGTGGGGAAAGAAATTACAAAACTTAATTGTTAATAATAGACCTTAAATAAAGCATCGCACTTAAAAAGGAATCCCTCCCAAGAAATGCACCTTCCTATGCCTAGAATAGCCCTTACACATTCTTCCATGAAAATAATATGTCATAATCATGTAAGAAAACTCTCATAAAGCTATCATAATGGTGTAAGAGAAATATGGAATATGTATCATATAACTTATCATAACCTTAGATTGACAAAAATATAAGATCCCAAGCATCATAAGTGTGAGGAGTCTATAAGAGGATACAATGAAATATCCCACATTGCACACCCTTCCAATATGAAATCCCCTACAACACCCATACACCCTCTCCCTAGGTGAACAACTGGAAGTAACCAAAAACTAACACTCTCTCTTTACAAGGAAGGTGTGCTCGACCAAGCCAATTTTCTCTTTGTAATTCTCAAACCCCCATTTTATAGCAAGTTTCAATAAAATGTTAGCAACTTGTGAATCAATTGGAAGATAATAAAGTGTAGTAATTTCCTTCTATAATTTAGCTCTTGAGAAATGGTACTAGATATTAATGTGCTTGGAACAACCATGAGACTAGATTTTTTTAAGTGCTTGTGATCCAGGTGGATATTGGTGGCCACCCGCCAATTCCACTTGGACCCCCACCATTGTTTCCTTTAGTTTTTCAGTTTCCTTAATTGTAGCATAGTTTACTATTTTTAGCAATTTTTAGGGTCCTAAACTTCCGGAGCTGTTTTGAGGCCCTAAACGACGTTTTTTTGGCAATCTACCACCAGCAATTTGTTGCCTAAAATCATCTTTTTTGTCGTAGTCCTTGGAGAGATCTTTCCAACAAGTTATCATGCGCGTCAAAGGGAGATAATATGACCAAGTCGCGACCTCGAGAAGTTGGTTGTCCAACTCACCCCAACGGGGCCCATCAACTCTTGGTGTTACATCTCCTTGGGTTAGGGTTTTGGTTGTTTAGGGTTTGCTCTTATTATTCAATAATAAAAAGGCCCTTGAGCCTCATTGTAACGCAGTTCAGAGGCATGTATCCACCACATCTCTTCTCAGAGATAAGCTACCATCGCTCGAGCTAGTCTTATTTCCATTTTGTTTGTAAGCATATTTCAATTTTGATATTAATGAAATGAAGTGTTATTTCTACTGCATCTTTATATTTATGGTTATATTTTGAATTTTTTGTGTTCCTATTTAAATCTGGATCAGTGGTATCAGAGGAGTCTGCTCTTTCTCTGTTTTTCTTTGCATGTCACCAACGAGGTCGGGATATAAGGAGTTAGGGCTTGAGCTGGTCGAACCTTTGCAAGACGAGCCTCGCAAATCCCGACGACCTCCCATGGCGAATGAAAAGAAAGATGAGGGGGTAGGAGATCTTATCAAACTATTGCTTGAGGAAGCCCTCGAGCGACAAAGGAATGCGATTATGGACAACTTTTCCCAGATCCTTTAGTGGCTACCCAGGGGTGATGCATCTACTTCCGACAGCTACTCTGGAAGCGCCACACCCTTTAAGGTACAAGTTAACTTTGAAATTCCCATGTTTGAGGGTCAGAGAGATGCAAACGCTATAGATAAATGGTTAAATCTTCTAGAAGGATATTTTTCCGTTCATGATTTTTCCATATGGGAAAATATCACCTTTTCACTTCTCAAAGCAGCCCCCCATGTCAAGGATTGGTGGGAAACCTACTGTGAGCAGAAGGATGAAAGTACGAACTCACTGTTTTCAGCCGCACCCACTTGGAACTCATTCCGGGATGCCATTAAGGAGCAGTACTACCTTTTCAGGAGCTATGAGGATAAATACATAAAGTGGACAATGTTGCGACAGGGAAGGGACCAAGATGTGTCGGAGTTTACCAATGTTTTTCATACCCTTTGCACGAATTTGGGTATCAAGGATTCTGAGAAGCATTTGGTTCTCAAGTACCTCATCTTCCTGCATAGGTACATCTAGGACGAGATGGAATTCTTGGACATCTCCTCGCTCAGCACGACATACTAATATGTGGTCAAGATCGAGCAAAATTTTAAACAGAAGAAGCGAGACTTTGGATATGCGAATCTGAATCAAGGGAAAGGTGCCCCCAAACTGCAGAACAAAGGACAAAGCCAAGGCAGGGTGACTTAGGACAACCTGCCAAAGTTGCAAGCAAAGAACAATGCCTCGAAGCTGAAGAAGGACACGGGAAAGTGGTGTGAGTTCCATAAGAGCTCCACTCACAACACAAGTGAGTGTCGGGCCAAGCAGTCACTGGTGGCCGAGCTAAAGGCTTCGGAATCAGATGCATGTTACGACTCTGAGTCAGAACCCAACAAGGGGAATGAAAAAGGGAAGGAGATTATCGATGCGAAGCCCAACGCCACCGTTGCCACCACGAAGATCCAGAAGGAGGAACCCGAAGATCCAGAGGAGGAGGAGCGCCTCTTCCACTCCCAGATGTGGGTAAAGGGTTCCCCACTACAGTTCATTGTCGACAGCGGGAGCCAAAAGAACCTCATTTTGGCAGAGGTCCTGAAGCATCTAGGATTACCGACCACAGCACATCCACAACTGTACACCATCGGGTGGCTTCACCAAGGACAGGATCTTTGCATGAGCCAGCAATGTCGCCTTCCATACAACATCAAGCCCTTCGCGGATGAGGTATTATGTGACGTTGCTCTCCTTGATGTTTGTGATGTATTATTAAGCCAACCATACTTATGGAAGTGACACATTGTGTATGAGTCAAGGCCTCGTGCTATTATTGTTACTTTGGGAAATAAGTTGTACAGGATACCAAAGGTAGCACCGCCTACCGCCATCTCTTTGGTTACTGCAGAATAATGCAGTAAGCTCATTTCCAAAACCGGGAAATTTGTTTTCCTGATGATACACCCTCAAGGAAAGAAGAAGACAGTGGCCACGACCTCCAAACAAGGCCCCTCTCCACGGAAACAACAGATGGACAAGGTCGTGGAGGAGTACAAGGACATCTTCACCGCCCCCACAGGGGTGCCTCTGCACTGTCAGGTCAAGCACCCCATCGATCTAACCCCAGGTGCGTCGCTGCCCAATGGACCAATCTATCGGCGCTCCATTATGGAGAACGATGAAATCAAGAGGCAGATTCAGGAGTTGCTGCAGAAAGGTCACATCCGTCCGAGTTCATCACCCCGTGGGAGCCCAATCGTGTTCGTACAGAAGAAGGATGGGACTTGGAGACTCTATATTGACTATCGGGCGCTGAACAAGATCAATATCTAGAATAGGTACCCAATCCCACAGATTGATGACCTTTTGGACCAACTGAACGGTGCAAAATATTTCAGGAAGATCGACTTCAATTCCGTCTATCACCAGGTACCAATCGAACCCTTTGATGTGTGGAAGATTTCCTTCAAAGCCAAGGAGGGTCTTTTCGAATGGTTAGTTATGCCTTTTGGGTTGACAAATGCTCCTGCAATCTTCATGAGGCTTATGGATGACATCTTGCGGCCATTCAACAACTCATTTGTAGTGGTATACTTCGATGACATCCTAATCTTCAGCTAGAGTTGGGAAGAGCACCTCCACCACATCCAACAAGTTCTCCATACACTACGGCAACACAAGTTGTGTGCCAATTTGGAGAAATGCACTTTTGGCATGACCCAAGTTTAGTATATGGGATACATTATTGATGAACGAGAGGTGCATGTGAATCCAGCCAAGATCCAAGTCATTCGGGATTGGCTAGCCCCAACCACTCTGACAGAGCTTCGTAGCTCCCTGGGTCTTGCCAATTTCTACTGCAGGTTCGTGTTGGGATTCTTTCATATAACTTGGCCCTTGAGTCAAGTCACTAAGGGAGGAGCGAAAGCAAAATTATTTTGGTCTGAATATCAATAGAAGGCATTGGCAGAGTTGAAACATCACCTCTGCTCTACACCAGTGCTCACTTTACCAGACTTGCAACAACCATTTGAGATCAAGACAGATGCATCTAACTATGCTATTAGGGCAGTCCTTACTCAACAGGGGCATCTAGTGGCATATCACAGTGAGACGCTTTCAGACACAGTCTAGAAGTATCCCACTTATGACAAAGAGATGTATTCCATTGTGCAGGGTTGCTGACAATGGAAGCATTACATTTTGGGGAAGGAAATGGTCATCCACATAGACCACCAACCCCTGCAGTTCAAAGAGACACAAGGGAAGTTGCAGAATGATCGCCATCAAAAGCGATCCACATACCTGCAACGGTTCCATTTGAATATCAAGTATAATAAGGGTAGCACCAATAATGTTGCAGACTACCTCAGCTGACCACCGATCATGGCGTTAACCACCGTGCTCAACTCTTGTGGGCACGAGACTTCTAATTGGCCACTTCTCTACAAAAGCAACCTAGATTTCGGCCACACATATCAGATGCTCTTGGAGGGTCAGCAAGTTCCAGATTTTCACCTCCAGGATGCCCTGCTATGCCACCTGGGACACCTTTGTGTTCCTTCAAGCGAGCGAGTGAAGGTGATTTGGGAAGCGTACTACAATCGAGTTGTTGAGTATTTCGGGGTCGAGAAAATAGTGGTAGTGTTGCAGAAGTATTTATATTGGCCGAATCTTCGATAAGATGTCAAGAAGTACATCAGATCCTGCACTGCCAGCGTCATTGCCAAACCGACCATCAAGAAGCAAGGCCTCTATACTCTGCTACCTACCCCTAGTCAACCTTGGGAATCCATCTCCATGGATTACATGTCGAGCCTTCCTTCTACTAAGCATGGCAACGACTGTGTTTTGTGGTCGTCGATAGATTCTCGAAGATGGCCATTCTGGTGTTCTGCAAGAAGAATATCACAGCAGAAGCCACTGCTAAACTCTTCTTTGAACTAGTGTGGGTACACTTTGGGATCCCACAGTCTATCATCTGAGTTTGGGACAGCAGGTTCCTCAGTACATATTGGTCCAGTCTTTGGTTGATGATGGACACCAAGCTCACTAAGTCCACAACATTCCATCCCCAAACTGAAGGCTAGATAGAGGTCATCAACATGATGATCGTACACATTCTGCGCATGTACAACTCAAAGAATCCACGCACATGGGATGAGAGCCTTCCCTATTTCTAGCACAACTATAACCAAGCTGTCCACAGCTCGACTAGCCACAACCCTTTTCAGGTGGGCTTGGGATTCCAGCCACTATGTCCCATTGATGTGGCCATACCATTTATAGCTACTCAGGCAGATTCGGCTCATGTCCAGTCGGAAGGCGATAAGGCAAACAACTTAATTGAGCACATCCAACATATCCACTAGCATGTCCATGATATTCTGGAGAAATCAAATGCCAAGTACAAGTAGCGACATGATCAACATCAGGTGCCAGACAAGTTTCAGTGGGCAACAAAGTCTGGTTGAATTTGCAGAAGGAACGCCTTACCGGAGCCTATCGTAAACTCAAACCACTCTGATATGTTCCTTACACCATTACCAAGGCTGTGGGTGACAATGCATCTAAGCTCAGCATTCCCCCATTCCTTGTCCTACACCCAGTGTTCAATGTGGACCACCTTCGACCATACTTCCCACCATTGTTGGACACATCAGACATTACAGAACAACTCACACCTACAAAGTTAAATCTAGATTGCATGGAGCAAGCCACAACTGGTTGGATCATGGACACGCAGATCAAGAACACTTGCCAGCAAAAAATCCAATTGTATCGAGTTGTCAAAGCAGGCCAACTCCTTCACCAGGGCAAGTGGCTCACAAGGGACCAAGTTTAGCAGAAGTTTCCTCATCTCATGGAGGAACTCAACGCAATGGGGACCATTGCTTCCTAAGGGGGGAGGAATGATCCAAGTCGATATTGGTGGCCACCCGCCAATTCCACGTGGACCCCCACCATTGTTTCTTTCAGTTTTCCAGTTTCCTTAATTGTAGCACAATTTATTATTTTTAGCAGTTTTTCGGGTCCTAAACTTCCAGATCCATTTTGAGGCCCTAAACGACGCTTTTTTGGCAATCTACCGCCAGTAATTTCCTACCTAAAATCATCTCTTCCATTGTAGTCCTTGGAGAGATCTTTCCAACGAGTTATCATGCACGTCAAACGGAGATAATATGACCAAGTTGCGACCTCGGGAAGTTGGTTGTCCAACTCACCCCAACAGGGCCCATAAACTCTTTGTGTTACATCTCCTCGAGTTAGGGTTTTGGTTGTTTAGGGTTTTCTCTTATTGTTCAATAATAAAAAGGCCCTTGAGCCTCATTGTAATGCAGTTCAGAGGCATGTAGCCGCCACATATCTTCTCATAGATAAGCTACCATCGCCTGAGCTAGTCTTATTTCCATTCTGTTTGTAAGCATATTTCAGTATTTGATATTAATGAATTGAAGTGTTATTTCTATTGCATCTTTGTATTTATGGTTATATCTGTAATTTGTTACATTCTTGTTTAAATCTGGATCAACTTGATGCAATGTTAGCTATCACAATATCCAATAGTGGGCTCCAAAATTTGATTGCTTAACCTACAACTAACCTTGAAAGCCAAATGACCTCACAAAGAGAGATCGAGTCTTATGAGGTAAGTCAAAATAGTACTAAACTTGAGATTGTTTGAAAGAACGTGGAAGTTCGACAATACAGGGGCTTCAGTCAATGAACCTCCGACATATCACATGCATTGGCAACATACTAAACAATGCCCTTAATTCGACTACATATTGAAAAATACCTCTAAAAATCACATTATTTAACCCTCTACTAGTACGAACCCGATACACCTTCCCAATTTAAAAAACCCCTACTTTACCTTCTTTTATACCCCTTTATATTTTTTCGTTAACCTTGAGCTCCATTTTTTATACCTGCCAATATAAAAACTCTTTGCCCCCTATATATCCCCCAATATATTATGTCAGATTTTCTTCAATATATATCCCCCAATATGAACGCACATGGTATGATATTCCCCCCCAGTAAAGCCCCTGTGGTCGACAAGGTGACTTCCTCTCACTCAACCAGATCCCAAATATACATTGTTTGCTCCTCAACACCTACATTGACAAAACCCCATACCCTAATAAGCTACAAGGACTAAATAGGGAATAATTAACCTACATGTGAGATATGGTCACCATTTTAAGGAGGGGCCAACATGCTAATGATTTTTCCATGTGATTTGCTTTAGCCAAATTGAGTGTAACTGCCCCATACTCCTAGCTAAACTAAGAAATCATATATAACCACAAGTTGTAATAATTGAAAGTATTCTTCCTCATGCTTAAATCTCCTACCAAATTTAATTTGCAAAATCAATATGACGATGATTTTATATCTCCCACAAACATAATGACATAAATGAGATATGCCCTTTAAATAATTGAGCACGCATTTGGCAGTATTGCAATGCATATGATTGGGTTTAACGGTGGACGAACTCAAAGTATTCATTACAAAAAAAGTATTAGACTTGGTATTCACAATGTACATAAGGGAACCAATCAACTACCTATATAAAGATGGATCAACCAAAACAAAATCTAAAAAACGGATAACTTCCAAATTGGCATTGTAGGAGTGACCAAGGGTTTGCAATTGAGCATCCAAAATCTATTCAAAATCCCTCCTTCCTCAAGGAAGACTTCACCTAAACCTTACCAAACCTCTAGACCCAAAAAGTAATGCATAAGGCAAACGCTTTCATTTCATGTTGGCTTTCCAATTTCTTCTTTGTATCTTGCAATGAAAATCTCAAAACTTCCTACAAGAATAAGTTCATCTACATACAAGATCAAATAAATAATCAAATAATGTTTATCACATAAATAATAAAGGTTTAGATTAGTTATAGTCTCAGTGAAGCCCAAATTCAATAAGTATTCATCAATATTTTTGTACCATGCATGTGGTGTCTTCATTAGTCTATGAAGCACCTGTTTAACCTACACACATGGGTATCTCATTGATGTACCCTAAATCCACTGAAAGCATTATAGGAATTTGCAACTTTTAACATATTTGCATGGGAACAACCATTAATAAAAACTATCGGGCTTTGGAATTTTGGGCATGCCATTTTCCCAGGAGCTTATAAATGGAGGTAGAGAGAAAGACCTCATTCCCCTCCACCTTTTCAAAGTAGACCTAGATAATCGACAAAGTAGTAGCATATTATCTAAAGTAGGTTGAGGCCTATCAAGACCAACTGCCACTGCAATTTTATAAGTTAGGGTATTTTGTATCCCATTACTATTGTCGTGATACACAACCTAAGTCCAATTCCCCCACTATCATTATTAGCTTGAGAAACAATTTGGGATTAAGGGTTTTGAGTGGGTGAGTCTATTTGAGGATCAACTTCATCCATAGTTGAACAATCATGGATGTGTTGGTCCAAGCTTTGACACTAAAGTTGATGCACCTCACATGTTTCTTGATCATTTTGTCACTTATTCTAATGAGTGTTATATTTTAAATCCACGTGATATAAAGATTTGCACTCGAAGAATTTGTCCTGCTACTAAAACAAAAGACTAAAACATTGATTAAAGTTTCAGAACTACATAAACAAAAGTGCTAAATATAGATATTAGAAGTGTAACACCACATATCAAGAGATGAGATCCACCCTACAAAATATGAAATATGATATACACAAACAATAACATGAATGTAGATGATAACAAGATCAAATTTCGTAAAAACAATCACTATCTTCTCACTAACACATAAGAATATACAATGCTAATATCCTAAAGGTATTAGAAGGGCTTCTCTCAATCCTCGACACTCACATTATATATGCACACTCCTCATATATATGATTATGAACATGTAACCCTAACTAGCGCAACCTCCTTCTTCTAGTCAAACTTGACAAGTTGGAAAGCAATTACAAAACTTAATTGTTAATAATAGACCTTGAAGAGAGCACCCCACTTACAAAAGAATCTCTCCCAAGGAATGCACCTTCATGTGCCTACAATAGCTCTTACACATTCTTCCATGAAAAGAATTTGTCATAATCATGTAAGAAAACTCTCATAAAGCTATCATAATGGTGTAAGAGCAATTGACATACCTATAGTATAACTTATCATAACCTTACATTGAAACAAATATAAGATCCCAAGCATAATAAGTGTGAGGAGTCTATTAGGGGATACAAGGAAATCTCCCACATGGCACACCCATCCAACACCCATGCACCCTCTCCCTAGGTGAACAACTCGAAGTAACCAAAAACTAACACTCTCTCTTTGTAATGAGAGTGTTCTCTACCAAGCCAATCTTCTCTTTGTAATTCTCAAATCCCCATTTTGTAGCAAGTTTCAGTACAATGTTAGCAACTTGTGAATCAATTGGAAGATAATAAAGTGTAATAGCTCCCTTCAATAATTTATCTCTTGAGAAATGGTACTAGATATTAATGTGCCTGGAACAACCGTGAAAGACTAGATTTTTTAAGAGCTTGAAGCAATGTTAGCTATTACAATACCCAATAATGGGCTCTAGCATTTATCACTTAACCTACAAACAAATTTCAAATCCAAATGGCCTCACAACATGTTAATGATGTTTCCATGTGATTTGATTTAGCCAAATTTAGTGCAATTACCCCATGCTTCCTATTAAATTAGGAAATCATGTCTAAGCACAAGTTGAAGTAGTAATTGAAAGTACTATTCCTTATGCTTACATCTCCTACCCAATCTAATTTTCAAAATCAATATGATGATGCCTTTGTATCTCCCACATACATAATGCCATAAATGAGTTATGCCCTTCAAATATTTGAGCACACATTTGGCAGTATCGTGGTGCATATGTTTGGATTTAACGGTGAACTAACTCAAAGTATTCATTACAAAACAAGTATTAAACTTGATATTCACAATGCAAATAAAGGAACCAATCAACTACTTATATAAAGATGGATCTACCAAATCACAATCTAAATAAATGGATAACTTACAAATTAGCATTGTAGAAGTGACCAAGGGTTTGCATTTGAGCATCCAAAATATGTTTAAAATCCCTTCTTCCTCAAGGAAGACTTCACCTACACCTTACCAAACCTCTAGGCCCAAAAAGTAATGCATAAGGCCAATGACCTTAATTTCATATTTGCTTGTCAATTTCTTCTTTGTACCATGCAATGAAATTCTCAAACTTGCCTACAAGAATAAGTTCATCTACATACATGATCAAATAAGAAAATCATGTTTATCACATAAATAATAAAGGTTTAGATTATTTGTAGTCTCAGTGGAGCCAAAATTCATTAATTGTTCATCATCCTTCAATACCATGCATGGGGTGCCTACATTAGTCCATTAAGGGCATTTTTTAACCTACACACCTGGGTATTTCACCAGTGCATCTCACAACCTCTTGGTTGATTAATGTATGCCTCCTCTTCAATTATAGCATTTTAAAAAGTAGTCTTTACGTCCATATGGTGCAAAGGTCAACTATAAATTGATGCAATAGGCATACATACTTGATAGAAGTATACTTTGCAACTTGAGCAAAAGCTTTATCATAGTCAACTCCCTATTTCTAAGAGAATCCTCTGCTTACAGATTTGGTTTTGTAATTCTCTATGCTCCCACCTATTGCATGTGTATTCTTGTATAGACACCTAGAATCTATCGGAAATTTCCCCACTAGTCTCAACATAATCTCCCATACATCATTCTTTGGGATGGAGTTATATATGTTAACTATGGAATCCTATGATACATTCTTTTCATTATGCATCTCAAAATTGGAAGGCTCTACTACAGTCCTAGAAAACATTGATGCCACATAAGAAGGATATCTTCTATATGAATGAATTGCTTGAAAAGTGGATGTTGAGGCTCCCACTACTTTGCTTCCTTCGTTGTTTAGGTAAGCCATTTCAGTTTCTTGTTTGAACTTAACATTAATAAGCCATGTCCCTACAAATTGGGGTCTTATTGATCTAAATGTGAGTCTAATTTTTTTGTTTGAACTTATATAGCCACCTTTTTACCTTCCACATTATTTGTGGGAGGTCCCTAGGAACTTGAGTACCATCCATCCTCATCAAACTTTACATCTCTACATGCCATATTATTCTATTGTGTTAGAATGTAAATCCAATAATCATTGGATGCTTCATCATACCCAACAAAAATACCTTTAATACTCGAGGGTTTAAACTCAAGTCTCTTCTAGTTAAGCACATGAATGTAAATATAGCAACTAAGTACATGAAAGTGAGATATTTGTGCTTTGTCGCCAGTAAAGGATTACTATGGTGTCTTGTCCTTTAATTCCCTATGACAACATCAACTCATAATGTACACTACTATATTACACACATTTTCCCTAATACACATGGGAAAATCCAAGTTATGGATCATAACCTTGGTTATCTCTATGATGGAGTAGTTCTTCCTCTTTACAACTCCACTCCTTTATAGGTTGTAAGGAACTTTTGGCTACTAATTTCCTACAAAATACATCAAAGTCCTTAGAGGTGTGCCCCCATCTGTTGTCAAGCCTTAAAACTAATATTTTTACCTCTCTGGTTCTCCCCAAGAACTTTAAATTCTTGAGACTTATCAAAGACTTCACTCTTTGTCTTCATAAGGTAAATTTGGTTTTTTTTGGAGGAATCATCAATAAATGGAACATAATAAATGTTACATGTTAAAGAAGTTGGGGATATAGGTCCATGTACATATTAATGAATTAGATCAATAATCTCTCTTGATTAATTCTCACTACTTACAAAAGCAAATTTTGCATTCTTTCCAAGTGGACAACCCTTGCACACTCTTGCCTTTTGAATCTTGAAGTTTGACAATCTTGCACTATGGACTTTAAAGGAAAAAAATTGTCCATAGTGTAGGTGACCAAATCTCTTGTGTCAAATCTCTAGTAGCCTATCATATTCATGCAACAAGGCACCACACTCATTGAATATGCAAGTAACCTATATAGAGCATCTTCTCTCACACATTTGGAAAAAAATTTGTCTAATCTTCTAGTTGCAATCTATTATGACGACTTTCTCATCATCAACCACACACTTAAGATTTGTGATCACTAAACTTGAACACATATTCTTAGTCAAACCAAGAAAATATATAATATCATTCATCTCAATAATATCACTTGATGGCAAATGGAAAGATAGATCTCACTATAGTAAATTGGATATGTAACATTTTTTCCACACTCCATTTGCACATCAAGCTCTTGCACTGTAAGTTTGCTAAAATCCTTCTTGTTGAATGTCATGTGTCTAAATGTTCCACCATCCACATATAACCCTACAATAGAGATGGTTTTAGTGAAAATACATCATACCATGGAGAAGGTAGTCTCAAGATTTTATGATAATCATCCACTTTAGAAGCATGTGCATGCCCTACTAATTGTTTATGTTATTTGTTCATTGTCTTCTCCTTCTTATGACTTCGAGATACATAATGAACCATATTGTGGCATTAAAAACATTTCATGTGACTCAAGTATTTCTTCCCATGATTTGATGAATATGAATCTTCATTAAGTAACTAAACATTGTCTTTATGTCACTTGTGTGTATGGGTGTGTTATTCTTTAAAGCATTTTTTTAGACACATCCCCACTCCAATACATAGTGATGAATGTCATGAACATCTCATGAGCTGACTTCCCCATGATGTGAGGGATTGGAGGGCCCTTCATTAAATACATAACAATTCTCTCTACTTTGGAAACACTTTTCTTATGTGCAGCAAACAAAGTAGGATTAGTTGAAGCAATAACAATCCCTTCTACGTTTTCCAAATATCTATTTCTTCTAACAACATCTATTGTTAACACTTCCATGATGTAAAGTTGGAATCACCCTCTAGATAGACACCCTCTTTACGACCAATAGTAATCATCTTGCAAAACTAGAACACACTTCAACAAATAGATTGACCAATGAAATCATCCTAGCATAGGTTCATTATGCCCATCTTAGACAAAATATCCACTTTAACTATTAGAACTACACAAACATCTCATCCATAACATTTCATATGTCTTGGTGCCTCTTGTAAGCACAAATCATTCCAAACTATGGATTATCATTGGCATCATACCCACTAAGATCCTCTGACAATTCCCTCTCACAAGTAAAATCCACTCCCTAGATAGATCTAGAGAGTCTAAGGTATATGATTTCAATACCATGTTGTAATTTTAGATCCACGTGATACATATATATGTGCACTCAAAGAATTTGTCCTATAATTAAAACATAAAGATAAAAACACCAGTTAAACTTCATATACACATAAATAAAGTGCTGAGTAAAAAAATTCAAACATTACATATTAAGAGATGAGACCAACCCTACAAAAGGTGAAATTTGATCTATATAGACAACAACGTAAATGCAATGAACACCAAGTTCAAATTCTATAAAAACAATCACTATATTCTTGCTAAAACATAATTAGAAAATACAATGATGACCTCAAGGGACTACACTTGCTTCTCCCAAGCTTTCACACTCTCACCATGTTGCCACACAGCCCAAATGTTTGAATATATAACCCCAACTAGTGCATTCTCCCTATTCAAACTTGACAAGAGGGAAAAATGGCTACAAATCTTGATTAATAACAATATACCTCAAAGGAATCTCCACAGCTACAAAGGTATCTCTCCAAACAATGTTGCCTACTTGTAACAACCGCTCATTAAGCCTTGTTTTTGTAATTTAAAATGGTTGTAATGCCGACGTGGGCACATGAGCCACGGCTAGTCGATACAATGTGGTTTAAATATTTAATTTTAATCCTTGTGACTTTAAACTAAAGGAGGGGATGGTCTTACGAATCCCAATGTCTGAGGGAGCTTTCCTACTTGCTTGAAAGGCCATGAAACTTACCCTGCACATAGTTATGGAAGTTAATGAGCCATCACTTTCAGACCTAGTCGAGATGACTTGCTAACAGTTGGTTTATGTGATGTGATTAGGGAAGAGCTACATGCTGACAACCATTTATGAGATTGGATTGGAGGTTGTGGAGGACAAGGCAGTGCAGATTTCCATTAATGGGTGGAGGAGTTATGCTCGTGTCCTCTCAAACACACGAAGGGCCCCTAAGGAGAATGATATAAACACACAACATAAGAGAACACATGTTGGATTTTTCTAGTTGTTCATCACTAGTTTGTTCTAGTTGGTTAATTAGTTAGCTCTCTCTCTTGATAGAAATGTTGATCGTGGGAGGGTATGGGCATTGTGGAGTATTGGTAGTCAGCGACAATGCAACCTTTAATTGCTACATAGAGCTTGTGCAAGAGTTAAACTTTTGTGAATTTGGGTGCAATCCCTGTGAATTGTGTGAGGTCATTGGATTGTGTTGTTTATGCCTGTGTGGTCAATGGGAGGCTCAATGGATGATTGAATCACTATGGTTCTTGCTATATTGCCGATAAATCACCTGGAAATGAATTATGGGTCATTGTGGTGCTTGTTGAGTAGCTAATAAACCACCTGGATGGTGGACTACAGACCCCCATGGTGCTTATTATGAAAAGACAATTGATAAACCTCTTGGATAGTGGATTCCAACTCATGCACTGAGAAATACCACATCTGGACCTTGGGTGAATCCCTGTGAGTGAACTTAGAGGAAAGAGTGGCTCATTGTGGTGCTTATTGCTAGAGGGCAGTTGATAAACCACTTAGATAATGGGATTTGTCTTCTAAGTTTTTAACCATGCCTTTAGTGTGAATTCCCTAAGCTAGCATTCCTTAGACATTGGATTTGGATCGAGAGTGGTCAACAGAAAGAAATTTGGGGTATAGTTGGCCTGTGGTTGGGTGGAGAGTGGAAGTCCCTCCTTCAGTTTCCAACCATCTTAAAACACACAGATAAGTAGATTACAATTGCATATGTTCAATGTTATGTTTATGGCTGGTATGATATCTTGCATGTCTATGGTTTCTAATCAATGTCTGAACTAAGCTACTCAACATTATGTTTATGATTGATATTAGAACCTATATAATTATGCTCAGTTAGTCTAGATTGTGATATTCAACATTATGTTTATAACTTATATATGAATTTGTGTGTTCTTAGTTAATTAGTTATCATAGTTATTTGAATGAGTTTAACTAGCTTGCAAGAGGTCAGGAAAGTTTAATTGAATGGTATCAATTCTCTTGGTTTGGTTATATAAATTGTATGAATTCAATGTTTGGGGCCTTACCCCTCTTTGTCTTTGAGCTAGTACTTTTTGGTCAGGGGTCCTTATCCTTGTTGTTGGACAATACTTAGGAAATTGAAGTTCTGGGGTTGCCCCCTTTGTAATAGAAATTCACTGAAAAATTCAAGTTTTCAGAACCTTGATCCATTGTGCCATAATATGAAAATATTTTAGGGTTCGGAGTAGTCGCCCTTTGTTTTATAAACCCCAAGTTACAACTCCTCCACCGATCACTGAACCAACAAAGCAAACAAATGCAATATGTATAAGTAAAGTGGAGTCTTCGAAATAATGTGATTCTATGTAAAAATTAGTTAAATGATATGTCAAAGACTAATTTGTAATCCTTGAATTAATGTTTTAATAAAGCACTTAATCAATGTTTAATCGATGTCTAATCCATGTTTTTAACCTACTTCCCCGCTGGAAACAATACAAAGAAACAAGGCACCCAGGGAAGAAGGATCCCAAGGAATGTTCTTGGGGAAGATGACACCTAGGGAAGTGATACTCAGGAGATGTAATATAGGTTGGGGAGACACAGTACTAGGATATGTAATCCCATGGATCAACACCAGCTCTGAAAAAGGTAGAATTGGAGACACAGTGTTGGGGAAGTTAAATAATGTGTCGATACAGGTATTGGCATCATATTTGGAAAAATTCATACAATAAGAAACAAAGGATTTTTTCACAGAATCCCCTTGTTAATCCTGAGTGTTAATTGTAATTAATTTAATTAACAATTATGATTAGCATGGTGTCAATATGAATTGCAAGTCCATGTAGATAAATAGGGGGCAGAGGCAAATGACGTGATAGTTAGAGGTGATGACATGTGGTAGGTGGATGCAACACCTTTAATGAGCCAAGTGATTGTCTAGTGAGTGAATACGTGGCATGTTACCTGGTAGGGAATGTGGCCGAAATACATGTGGTGTGTGTTGATTGGTGCACAATGGCATGATGCGGGAGTTCTCAGGATCTATGTCAGGACCCTGCAAGTTAAAGTTTTCATGTGTTAACAATTGGGTGGGTTCGACACAATGGAACTCATGAGAAAGGTAGGGCCCTATGCTACACACCAAAGTACCAGAAAATTATTAATAGGACACTTCGTGGAAGGGTTGATGCCAATAGACCCGATTAGATATGATCTGTGTGCCATGTGGACCCCACATGGTGATGGCATGGCACCGCGTGGGCTAGGCATGGCCACATGGATTCCACATAGATCCCTTTGAATGGTGTGGCCTCTTTTAATGGGCTAAAATTATAAAGGGCATAACTTTATACCTGATACTCAGATTTAGGTAAATTTTATATCATGGGAAATCTCTCAACGAGCTGAATGTAATGATGGCTTTTGTTTTGGAACGTGAAAAATTTGGAAAAAAGAGGTTATTGTATCCCCATCTTAATAACAAACCTTGGAGATAGTATCAAATGAGAAAGATAATAGCATTCCCACAACCAAAGATTCCTTTAAGGGGGTGGGAGGTGTTACACTACTTATTCCTAGAATAACTCTTACACAGTCTTCCATGAAACGATTGTGTCATAACTATGAAAGGAATTTGTCATAAATATGTCATAACTATCATAGAATTCATCATAACCTTGCTAATTGACCAAAAATAGAAGACATAAAGCGCCATAAGTGTAAGGATCCATCATATTGGTGTAATGGAATCCCTCCCATGTGGCATACCCATACAACAAGGAATCCCCTCCACCACTCATGCACATTTTCCTAAGAGAACAACTTGGAGCAACAAAAAACTAACAATGGGAACAAACATAAAGTCCTTGCATAGATTGCCTTCAAATTCTATGTTGCGACACTAGGTTGAAAAAGTGCTTAGGCTTGTAATAGATGAAGTTGCCATCAAGGCCAATTATGACTTACACAATGGTCAAAATTGCATGGGGGTACTACAAAAATTTTACTAGGAAAAACAACTAAGTTGCCTCATCATCAAAAACCTGTTTACACCAAAGGGAAAAACTAACGAGCATATTATTATATATTGAGGGCCCCCACTTGATATGTCTTGACTCATGCACACATAAGTGGATCATGATATAGTGTAAGGCTTACTGTGTGTAAAGTCATTTTATGACTTTAGTATTTGTTAATATTTACTTTTCTATCAAGTTGTCTAGTCTCACATTCATAAGTGGAAATGCCTTGCTCAACGAACAATGACATATAAGGAAGGAGGTGGACTTCATTGTAGTAAATGCACAAATTATTCATTAATGATATCATATTTTGTTATTGTGGGTATCTTTCTTCAAGTTTAATCGACGCAACCCTAATGAGGCCTTCATTATTTAGTGATCTAACTCATTTTGTAATATGGTTTTATACTAGGGAATAGTCTAGGAGTTTGAAGTCATATCAAGAGTCTTAGGCCTTTGAAATACAAGGTTTCCATTTTTGTGACTCCAATAGTTTGAGATCCATGAAGTTTGTACGAGTGTGAAGATGTCATTCAAATATAGTAATGTTATTTTATTTTCAATTAGATGTCTTCTCAAACTTTAAAGGACACGATTTCAACTCTCTTAGCTGAATAAAAGAGAACCATTGCAAGTGATACAAAAGGTGATACTTAGCCTAAGATTTCATTATACCTAAGATACAATTGAGTAGATTAGTTAAAGATAAAGAAGAGCATGATTTTTATTGCAAAAAAATGGGTCACATAGCCTAGAACTATAGGTTTCAAGCTAATGATGTTATCAAGGAAAAGCTCAAAGAAAATCGCATGTAGTGAATGTAGTCATTGTTGAAGATTCACTAGATGTTGGCAATGGTGATGGCCTTACTGAAGGAAGGCATTTTACACATTTTAAGAAGCCCATGCTTTGAAGACAGAAATGGATCTAGTGTAAATACAACTAATTTAATTCGAGAGATTCATAATTTGGGAGGTTTGGGAGGTGGAAAATAATAAATTGAGAACTCAACTAGGAAGCTACACCTTTACGAAGGTTACAAGGTAGCTTAATGGAGCTCTACTTGATCCAAGAATTGTTTTACCAAGAAGAAACTTCAAAAGAATGTTTGGTTTTCATTACCTCTATTGTTTTTGTGTTCAGTCTGTGTGTGTTTGCCTTTGGTTAATATATTTTTCTTTTCCTTCTACAAGCATTGCGAGGGGGTGCTTGACTACAAGGCTTATTGTATAATAAAGTCACATTATAACTTTAGGATTTTAATATTGCCTTTTTTTTATTATGTAAAGTAGCTTATCTTGTATTCATAAGTGGAAATGGCTTGCTTAATAAACAATGGTACATAAGGAGGTGAACTTCATTATAATAAATACATTAATTATTATTGATAATATCATATTGTGTTATTGTGAATATCTTTCCTTGAGCTCAATTATGTGATTCAACCTTATTGAGGTTTTCAGCATTTAATGACCTAACTCATTTTGTAATAGATTAAATACCACTCCCATGTCCTTCAATTTTGAATAACCCAAGGGGTTAGCTTAATTGGTTAAACCATTCGTCTATTGTATGTCGCCAATAAGGAGGTCATAGGGCATGGTTTCCAATCCAGCTAAGTCCCTTGGGACTACTGGTTGCTATTATGATTGGTAGTTGAACCACCCTAAATTAAGATATTATGGGGAAGAGTAGGGTAGATCCTTTGAGGTTTCCTTGGAATAGAGAACCTCAAGGACATGTGCCAAGAAAGAAGAAGCTTATTATAAGGGTGTGTATATAAACACATGGATATCCATGTTGCTACGAAACCTACCCAACCTAGTTCATAATGAGCCAAGAGTGTTAGGCCAGGCATTGATAACTCCATGAATGATACATTCTATTAGGAAAATTAATAATATATACAAGGAGAGGAGACTATTGGAATTCATATTCTAATGTCTCTTCATCTTCTCATTTTTTATTTACAATATTTTCCTAATCCCTAAAGACTAGGTGTCAAAATTCCCCCCCTTAATCTAAAGGGATGTTGGTGAGCCCAAGCATCATTCTGAATCTTTCAAACTTTTCTCTTCCATGTGCTTTGGTGAAGATGTATGAAATCTGCTCATTTATGGAACAATGGTGTAGGTGAATAGTCTTGGCCTCAACATGATGTCGAATCAAATGATACTTTGTATTTATATGCTTGGTTCAATCATGGAACTTTGGGTTCTTGGCCAATTTTATTGCAGAAGTATTGTCAATCAAAAGAGGAGTAGAATGCACTTGTTTCTCCTGCAAATCTTCAAGAATTTTCCTGAGCCACATAATCTCCTTTGTTGCCTCTGCAACTGCCACATATTCTACCTTTGTTGTGGAATCTGTTGGAACTAATTGTTTGTGTGACCTCTAGGAGATAGCTCTTGATCCAAGACTCATAACATAACCTAAAGGAGATACTCCATTTTCTTTATCTCCATCAAATATGAATCAAAGTATCCAATCAAGTTGAAGTCATATGCTTGTGTATACTTGAGTCCAAAGTCTCAAGTTCCCTTCAAGTACCTTAGAACTCTTTTTGCTGCACACCAATTACCCTCACAAGGATTTTGCATAAACCTGGAGAGGATTCAAACAACAAATGAAATGTTTGGTTTGGAAGTAGTTAGGTAGTTGAGACTTCCTACAAGTTGTTTGTACTTTGTTGCATCCTCAAATCCATTTCCTTGTTTGGTGTGAGCTATAAATTGTGTTCCATTTGAGTGGTCAAAGGATTGCATTCAACCATGCCAAATTTGTTCAACAAATCTCCAATGTACTTCTTTTAAGAGAGGAATATAAACTTCGGATGTTGGGTTACTTCAATACCCAAATAATAGTGAACATATCCCAAATTTGTCATCTCAAAACCTTTCCTCAATTCTTTGTTTATGGATGCAATGTAATTTTCGTTGTTCCCTGTCATCAATAGATCATCTACATACACCACAAGATATACAACATCTTTGCCAACTTTCTTGACAAACAAAGTTGTATCATTAAGATCATATTGTTTGAAATTTAGTTTAAGAAGATGCTCAGTCAATTTCTCATACCTGGCTCGTGGTGCTTGCTTGAGGCCATACAAGGATTTGATAAGCTTGCATACTTTGTGATCTCATCCCTTCATAACAAATCCTTCTGGTTGAGACATAAAAACATTCTCTTTCATATCTGCATTCAAGAAAGTAGTTTTAACATCCATTTGATGGACTTTCCATCCATTCTCAGTTACCAAGGCAAAGAGAGTTTGGATGGTAGCCCATTTTTTTGTGGGGGAAAAAGTCTCCTCATATCAACCCCTTTCTATGAAAAACCTTTTGCCATGAGCTTAGATTTATGCTTTTCGAGTGAGCCATCTGCTTTATACTTGTTCTTGAAGACTCACTTTCATTGCCAATGGAGGGTCCACCAGCTTCCAGGTTCCATTCTTTATCAAAGCATCATACTCTTTCTACTTTGCTTCTTTCCATTCATCACAAGAAGCAACTTCTTTGAAGGAAGTTGGTTCAAAATTTGTAGACAAATTTAATTCACAATCACAATAAACATCCATATCAACAACTCAATCACAATTGTCTACATCACCTCCATTCTGTCTAGTAGAGATTCTTGTTCCTGTCTTTCCAACCTCATCAGGATGAACACTTTCAAGTGTCTTTGAGAGCCATTTTGGAGGACCTTTATGAGATGGACCAGGTTCAGTTGACTGAGATGGTGTTGAATCAAGATTTAGCCTTCCAATTCTCTCAATCACATCACTCAAAGTGTCTTCTTGATCAGTGGTTGGAGCTTCATGAGGGGGAGAGAGTGCTTCAAAACGAGATTCCACATATTGATCCAGGATAGGGATCTCCCCTTCAAGATGTGGAATCTCATTAACAAATTATTGAAAATATTTTGCATGCCTGAATTTGTCCAAGAAATCAAGCTGTCACTCAACAACATTGTCAGTCTTGGAAGATTCAAGAAAAAATACATCTCTAGATAGTATAAACTTCTTATTTACTTCATCATAGAGACAATATGCTTTGAAGGTATTCAAGTACCCCAAGAAGATACATTTCCAACTCCTTGCACCAAGTTTGTTTCTTTGTTCCTTAGCTATCAAGGCATAACATATGGAAACAAAAATCCTAAGATGCCTCATTGAAAGAATGTGGCCATACTGCATTTCATATGGAGTCTTGACTTTTAAAGCATGAGATGGATACATGTTCTTAATATATATTGTAGATAAAACTGCATCAGCCCAAAACGTCAACTTAACATTTTTTAAAAACATCATTGAACATACCATATTTAAGATTATCTTGTTCATTCTTTCAGTTACATCGTTCATTTGAGGATTATAAAGCACAATTTTTTATGTTGGATCCCATGCCAATGAAGATAGTTTTCAAATTCATTTGAAGTAAATTCTTTTCCATTATCGAGACAAATATAGCCAATATGAGATTGTGTATTATTTTCAATCCATGCATGAAAGTTTTTAAAAGTTTCAAAAGCTTCAGATTTTTTCTTCAACAGATATACCCAATAGATTTTGGTGTAGTCATCAATAAAAGTCATCATGTGTTTATTTCCATTTGTAGAATGAACAAACATAGGTCCACACAATTCATAATGAATCAGTGCAATCTTTCTATGTGCTCTGGAATGACAATCATGAAATGATTGTTTGTTATGTTCTCCTAAGGTACAAGAATCACATTGCTTAAGTGCAACACCCCCTCCCCCCAAGTCCACCCAAGCAACCATCCAGTTGAGAAAACATGTGATGAGAGAGGTTACTAAGGGATTAAATCTCCTAGGTGACCTTAAGGAAATGGAATCGACATAACATATCAAACAAACCCATCCACATCAGCAAAACACCCTTAGGAGACATGTCAGCCACTCAAATAGCCTGCCCCTGAGTCCCACTGATGATTTAAGCCTTTTAACCCATAGTTGCTCTTATGCTATAAGCAAGACAACGACCAACAACTCAAATTCTCTCTCATAGGCCTCTGTGCCAGCGACCGTGAACTTTTCTCAGCAAACCTGTGCCAACGACCCTGAGATTTGAGACATTTTTCTAGCCTAGAAATCCCGGCCTCTGCCCAAAACTTGCCACAACCTTCAGAATCCATCAAAGACATGATAACAATGCTGATAAATCAAAAATCACCCTCATGATTAGGCATGAGCATCCCCAACCAAGACTGACATTCTGTCAAGCACTTGGCATCAATGCAACCTACAGGTCTAGGATACAAGACATAACATAAATGACTGAATAAACTTATGAAACATAACCAAGAGGATCACCTCCTTCTCCATTGAACTACCATACCATCAATTAGGTCTTGCATTCATCCATTTAACAAATACATGAAATAGCCATGACATGAACCAGTCACATAACCATGCTTATAACTAGTATTAAACCATATAAATATGAGAGATATGACAACCGTTAAATCCACGTATAAACAAGTAAAAAAGTAAGAAAACTTAGCTTTTATTAATCATAGGCAAATCCGACCAAGTTTGGGACTTCCATGTACCACCCAACCATAGACATGGCTGAACCAAATCTCTTTTTCATCCAGTCACCCCATGCCATATTCCAAGCATGAATGTGGGATCTCATAGAATAACCAATTCAAGAACAACCAAGGGAATCCAAAGGTTAAACCACCTCCACCCTCACGAAATCGTGATCACACCAAAACCGGTGCTCTGATCACAATTGAACCGAACTTAGAATGCCATCTGGAATCCATCACTATCCTTGAGGAATTTTCTATCTCCTCGTCTCTCAATATTTACCGTAATCCAATCCCGGATCACTAGGCCCTAAACCGAGACCAAACTCTCAGGCTTTACCACAGTCCAAACCCAAATCACTAGGCCCTAAACTAAGACTTCTCCCTCAGGATTTACCATGTATCCTGTCAAAACCAGTCAAGGGATTCCTAGGCCTTTAGGAATGAACCTTGAGACCACCTCTGCCCCGGATTCCGAAATCCATTCGGCAAAACAAAACTCAAAACCAACACCATGGCATCCGAAAAAAGGCAAGGCTAGGCTGAAAACCACTGTCATAACCTGGCAAAACCATGCCACCAATAGTAAAAGAACCATACACCAACATGCAAAGCCATGCATGTCCAAACTAGCCAAACCAGCTAGGAGATCACACATGCAAAAGGTTACCTACAAGTAATCCTATTGAAGCTTCTTGATCCTGCTCTTCTTCCTTGATCCTTGCTTTCCTTCCTTTCCCTTTGTTTGCTTTTCCTTGCTTGATCCAAAGTTAGAGTGCTCCAAGAAAACTCTAAGTGACCAAGAGTGAGTGAGAGAGAGAGAATAATGAGAGAGCTCCAAACTTTAACTGACAAAAGGTTAGCAAAAGCTTGCCCACTAATCCTCAGAAGCCTTTTTATTAATGAGGCCTCTATTTTCTTCATTTTCCATTATTTTCCTTCACTTCCTCCTCACATGCAACATGTGACCTTTCACCTTACTTTTCTCCTAAATTCCTTTATTTTCATTAATAAATGTGCCAAAATTCCTTTTTTCCTTTTAATTTCTTTGCCTTAGCCTTTGCCAATTTTCCTTAGCTCACACATCCAGTGATGCCCACTAGGATATCTTTCCCTAACATTTAGCCTGGAATAAGTGTCCCTTAACCGTGGTCTTATTTTGCCTTTATTAACTTTTATGATATGAAATTTTCACTAGGGTTGTTATAGAACCCTCCCCTTTGGGGAACACCATCCTCGGTGTTAAACCACACAATGACCTTAGAAAAACCGTTGAAAAGTAAACATACTACCCATGGAGCTTTATAATTTAGCTCGTTGCAGTATTTACAATGAAAGACCTGCTCAAAATCAAAATATCATGACAACATGACAATATAACAACCATAATAATATGACACCCATACCGCTTATTGGGGCTTTATAACTTAGCTCATGGCGGTATTTACATCCATATATATATACATACATATGCCAAAACATCAACAAAAAATATGCCAAACATATACCAACATCAAACAAAAAATGCTTTGCATCAACTAGCAAACAATGAAGGATACAGGGCCCGCATCTGATCTGCCATCTCCCATGTAGCTTCTTCAGGCCCAAAGTGCTTCCACTGCACTTTAACTTGCTCTATGGCTCTGTTCCTGAACATGAGATGTTTTCGCTGCAATATGCACTGAGGCTTCAACTGGAACTCTTCTTCTTGCTCCACCTGCAATACAAACCAATCAATAACATAATCAACATCGTGTATATATTTCTTAAGCAATGAAATATGGAAAACATCATGGACTTTCATTGTTGGAGGAAGTGCAAGTCGATATGCCACTGGTCCAATCCTCTCAAGGATCTCGAAAGGCCTGTAATACTGTGGTGCCAACTTGGCACATGAACCAATCCTCAAAGATCTTTTCTTGGGCTTGATGTGCAAATACACATGCTCCCCAACCTGAAACTCCTTGAACACCCTGTGCTGATCCAAATAACTCTTTTATCTATCTTGTGTTGCCTTTAGATTCTTTTTTATAACCTGCATTCCTGCTCCATGTCTACCAACATGTCTGGTCCAATAAGTATCCTATTGAATGGATCACTCTAGATGATGTGAATGTTACAACTATGTCCATACAATGCCTCGAAAGGACTCATCCTCAACGACTCCTGATAACCATTATTGTATGTGAACTTAACCAGTGGAAGATACTCCTCCCATTTCTTATGCTCGTGCATCACATACATCCTCAACATATCCTCCAAGATCTTATTGAACCTCTCTGTCTGTCCATCTGTTTGGGGATAATAAGTTGTACTAAAGGCCAACTATGTACCCAAACTTGCAAATAGTTCCTTCCGAAACTTGGAAGTGAACTTTGCATCCCTATTTGACATTGCTATGCCTTCCTTGGAAACAACATGTCCCAAGTAATGTACCTTTGTCTGAAAGAAGTTGCACTTGTTAAGCTTAGCATACAATTGATGCTCTCTTAGCAATCTCAACAGTGCTGCTAAATGCTCGACATGTTCTTCCTCATTTTTTGAATATACCAATATGTCCTTGGTTTGTAAATTTCTGTGGTGTGGTTTCTGAGAGACTGAATTCGGATATTCCACAGTGTTCATCTTTTCATTAGTCGACGTTTCGAGCCTAGACCAAGACTCATCATCAGGACTGTTTTACAGAGAAAAGAAAAGCGTGTGATAAATATGGGGTAGGAGGGCTGTATAAGCTGTTTAGCCGACCAATTGACTATTTAATAATATTTTTGATCTTATTTTAATTAATTCCTGTAATAATATCATATTATGTTTATTGAATGTATTACTATCTCTGCGCTAATTATTATTGTTACTATCTATATATTAGAATTAGTAACAATAATAATTAGCGCAGAGATAGTAATACATTCAATAAACATAATATGATATTATTACAGGAATTAATTAAAGTAAGATCAAAAATATTATTAAATAGTCAATTGGTCGGCTAAACAGCTTATACAACCCTCCTACCCCATATTTATCACACGCTTTTCTTTTCTCTGTAAAACAGTCCTGATGATGAGTCTTGGTCTAGGCTCGAAACGTCATACCAATATGTCATCAATGAATACAATAACAAACTTGTCTAGATAAGGATGCAACACACTATTCATCAAACACATAAATGTAGCTGGAGCATCAGTCAAACTGAATGGAACAACAACAAACTCATAATGCCCATACCTGGTCCTGAACACAGTCTTGAAGATATCATCTTCCTTGATGCGTACTTGATGGTATCACGATCTCAAGTCGATCTTAGAGAGCACTGTTGCTCCCTTCAACTGATCAAGAAAATCATCAATCCTTGGCAATGGGTACCTATTCTTGATCGTTACTTTGTTTAGATACTTGTAGTCAATGCACAATCTAAGAGTACCACATTTCTTCTTCACAAACAACATTGATGCACCCCAAGGCGATACACTTAGCAATACACTCAACCTAATGTACCCCTTGTCCAATATTTCCTTCAGCTACAACTTTAACTCAACCAACTCAGGTGTGCTCATCTTGTAAGGTGATTTTGATGTTGGGGCTGCCCCTGACACCAACCCAATAGAAAAATATACCTCCTTGTGAGGTGGCAATTTTGTAATGTCATCATGAAATACATCCTGAAACTGCTGCAAAACTGAGTATCTGCTTAACACATTTTCATCATCAACCTCCTTACCCTTGTCACTAGAAACGTGTACTGCAAATGTCACACAACCTTTTATGCAACTACGCTTAGCTTGCATAGCGTAACCATCCTCACTAATGTAGGCTTCTTCTTCCCTTGCGAAGTCCTCTTTTCCCCATTATCATCCACACACTGAATGGCCTTGTCGAAGCAATCCACTTTGGTTCTGTGAAGGTATAACCAATCCATACCCAAAAGCATACTATACGAACCTAATGGTAATACATTCAAATGTGATGTTGTAGGCATACCCTTTAACTCAAATGCACAAGCTCTTACCCAATGGTGAACTTGCTTCTTTGTACCTGTAGCCAACTATACCAACCAAGATTCTGCATGCACTTCTTTTCTTAAACCACACTTATCCACCAAGTAAAGATTAATATAACTATAGTTAGATCTAGGATTAATCAAAATAGAAACAACTTGATCACAAAGGTTACCGTCCATATCAATGATCGATGCCTGATGATCCAACTGCCTGTTGTCCACAATTGCATAGATCCGAGGAATGCTATGACCAACATCACCAACTGTATGCACCTCCTGAGCACTGTAGATCTGCGGTCTACCGCCACTCTGATACTGCGGAAAATCCCTCTTACGATGATCCTTACCACATATCCAACACTGCAATGGTTCCCTACCACCGCCTCTAGCCTGCTGCTCTCCATGTCCCTTCTCAGTTGTATTGAATCTTTTGTAAGGAACTGCATTTTCTTTCTCACTTGCATCTTGAGGTATTCCTCTCTTTGGTGGCCATTTTCCTTTAGCTTTCTCAGTTCTTTTTCAAGTCATGCTTGGGCTCAACTTTGTGCTTTGACTGCTCATAACAATGTTTCAACTTTCGGATGGCCCCCTCCAATGATTGATGCTCATCGAACTCAATCTGGTCTCTGTATGCAACTGGCAATCCATTGATGAATCTTTGAACCTTAACCTTCTCTTCCCTGAGGTAAGGCACATATCTTAACAACTCCAAAAATCTGCTACTATACTCATCATCTGTCATAGAACCCATCTGCAACTCATAAAACTCCTTAACTTTGTCATCATAGTACCTCTCAAACAAGTACTTCTTCTTGAAGAGCCTTTCAAATGCATGCCAAGTCAAATATTCCTCTTGTATACCTTTGAAATTATTCATGTCTTCCCACCAAATATTTTCTTTACCTTTGAGACTGCAAGTGGTTATCTTTGTTTTCATGTTTTCTGAATAATCATGCAATCAGAAGAATTTCTTCATACTAAGCAACCATGCTTTTGCATCATGTGACTTCTTCATCTCTCCATCAAAGGTAGGTGGCTTTGCCTTCTTAAACTCAACCGGCAAGTATCCCCTATCACTCCTCCTGTAAGGATGATGACAATGACGATCATGATGTCTATTAGAACCAGAACTGGAATGGTACCTATGTCGATCACCTCTCCTATCCGGAGTGTCCAACATCCTGCCATATCTGATCATGTCAGATCTATATGACCTGTGTCTACTAGGATACCTACTGCCATATGCCCCATTAATTATGTCCTCATGTCCATGGCTGATCCAGAGTGATCCCTATCGTTGCAAATCTGACAAACTCTAAAGTAGTATCACATTCACCTCTGCTTGTTTCTCTTGTGCATGCATGATTTTGTCATTGTCCACTTTGCAACTCCTTATTTCTTCCTTCAGGATTCTCAATGTGTCTGCCAAGTTAGAAGAGTGCCCCAGTGCCCCACACCAAGCTTCCCATTTGATTCATAGGGAGATTCTATGTAGTCTACCACCTTGCTAGCCATCTGATCTCTTTCCTTCAAGGCATACTATGTCAGCTAAATCATATCACAATAAAACAACTTACCTTAACATAATTCGAGGGAGATGCCTTGTCTGCAAGATTATCAAATCAACATGATACATGTATAACATAATCATAATAGCATATAGACATATATCAAATAAGTGTATCAACGCATAAACAACATTCTAGCTAAGGTCTAGTCATCAATGCAAGGCCATATCAACAATGCATGTTGTGACCTCATGCATTAAAACAACCATTACTCCATTGCATACATTTCCACATGCAACTATCAACATGCATAAGCAATGCCTAAACAACTACACATACATGTGAATGCATGTAGTCGAGCATAAGTTATCAATTCTTGTAATCAACCTACAAGATTGATACATGTAATCAAAACATTCAAGAATGCACCTGACATACAAGGATGTATTCAAGCGACATATAATCAACATGTAAGTGACATAAAACCATATGCAGCCAGTCATAAACTTCCGACAATGCATCCCACAAAATCACATCAAGCTCCTGATGACAACCTTACTACAATCATGATCAACATGATGCAATGCAACAAGCACATGGAATGCAAATGTAAGAGACACACATGCAACTGACATGCATGCATGACCAAGCACCTTCACCCAAGGAGAGCGCAACCATGCTTTCATACCAATCTGTAACACCCCTCCTCCCAGGTCCACCCAAGCAACTAACCAACCAAGCAAACATGTGATGAGAGAGGTTACTAAGGGATTCAATCTCCTAGGTGACCTTAAGGAAATGAAACTGACAGAACATATCAAACAAACCCATCCACATCAACAAAACACCCTCAGGAGACATGTCGCCACTCAAACAGCCTGTCCCTGAGTCCCACTGTTGATTTAAGCCATTTAACCCAGGGTTGCTCTCATGCTATAGGCAAGACAACGACCAACAAATCAAAATCACTCTCATAGGCCTCTGTGCCAACGACTGTGGACTTTTCTCAGCAGACATATGCCAGCAACCCCGAGATTTGAGCCACTTTTCTAGCCCAGAATCCCTGCCTCTGCCTAAAACTTGCTACAACCTTTAGAATCCATCAAAGACATGATAAAAATGATGATAAATCAAAAATCAACCTCAGGACTAGGCCCGAGCATCCTCAACTAGGACTGACATTCTGTCAAACACTTGGCACAAATGCAACCTACAGGTCTAGGATACAAGACAAAGCATAAATGACTGAAAGAACTTATGTAACATAACCAAAAGGATCACCTCCTTCTCCATTGAATTATCATAACCATCAATTAGGTCTTGCATCCATCCATTTAACAATTACAAGTAAATACATGAAATAACCATGACATGAACCAGTCACATAACCATGCTTATAACCAACATTAAACCATATAAATATCAGATATATTACAACCATTAAATCCACATATAAACAAGTACAAAAGTAAGAGAAATTAGCATTTATTACTCATAGGCAAATCTGACTAGGTTCGGGACTTCCACGTACCACCTGACCATAGACATGGCTAAATCAAATCTCTCTTTCAGCAAGTCACCCCCATGCCATATTCCAAGCATGAATGTGGGATCTCATAGAAAATCCAATCCAAGAACAACCAAGGGAATCTAGAGGTTAAACCACCTCCACCCTCGCCAAACAGTGATCACACTAAAACCAGTGCTCCATTCACAACTGAACCGAACTTGGAATGCCATCCGGAATCCATCACTATCCTTGAGGAATTTTCTATCTCCTTGCCTCTCATGCTTTACCACAATCCAATCCTGGATCACTAGGCCCTAAACCAAGACTAAACTCTCAGACTTTACCTCCATCCAAACCCGGATCACTAGGCCCTAAACCAAGACTTCTCCCTCAGGCTTTACCATGTATCCCGCCAAAACCGGTCAAGGGATTCCTAGGCCTTTAGGAATGAACCTTGAGACCACCTCCACCCCGGATTCTAAAATCCATCCGACAAACCAAAGCTCAAAACCGAAATAAACATCCCAACACCATGGCATCCGAAAAAAGGCAAGGCTAGGCTGAAAACCACTGTCATAACCCGACAAAACCATGTCACCGACAACAAGAGAACCATACACCAACATGCAAAGCCATGCATGTCCAAACCATCTAAGAAATCACACATGCAAAAGATTACCTGCAAGTATTCCTGTTGAAGCTACTTGATCCTTCTCTTCTTCTTTGATCCTTTCTTTCCTTCCTTTCCCTTTGTTTGCTTTTCCTTCCTTGATCTAAAGCTAGAGTGCTCCAAGAAAACTCTAAGTGACCAAGAGTGAGAGAGACAGACAGAATAACGAGAGAGCTCCAAACTTGAACTGACAAAAGGTTAGAAAAAGCTTGCCCAATGAACCTTAGAAGCCTTTTTATTAATAAGGCCTCTATTTTCTTCATTTTACATTATTTTCCTTCAATTTCCTCCTCAGATGCAACCTGTGACCTTTCACCTTACTTTTCTCCTATTTTCCTTTATTTTCATTAATAAATGTGCTAAAATTCCTTTTTTCCTTTTCATTCCTTTGCCTTAGCCTTTGCGAATTTTCCTTAGCCAAAACACACATCCAGTGATGCCCACTAGGATATCTTTGCCCAACATTCATCTTGGAATAAGTGTCCCTTAACCGTGGTCTTATTTTTCCTTTATTAACTTTTATTACATGAAATTTTCACAAGGGCTATTACATTAAGTTTCTTAGGAATGGTTGGCAAACCAATAACACCATTTCTCTTAAATAAATGAAGACTATCATAGTTTAGATGTCCAAATGTAGCATGCCATAAGAGACTAGATGGAAGTGTACCTTCATCATCTGAGAACTATATCCAAAGTTTTTTGCACGAGGAGAGGTTCCTTGCATCTTTAATATTCTTTATTCTTTTGTCCCAATCATGATAAGTGAGTTATCTGATGCTTTTCTCACCTCAACCTTAACATCAAACATGTGAATGGAGTGTCCTTGCTAGCGGATGTGAATCGAGGACAACAAGTTTCTCCACAACTATGGCAGGTAGAAAACACCATGTAGAAGAAAGTTAGGGAGACCAAGCAATTTGAGCTTGATGGTGCCAAGTTCGGATGACTTGAGTTTTGATTTATCTACAAAGTAGACTGCTCCATCTAAATTGTCATTGAATTCTTCAAAGAAATCTCTTCAAAAGGTCATGTGGCAGGTTACTCCTGAATCGAGCAACCATGAAACTTTCCACGAAGCAAGTGAATCATTAAACAAGTATTCAGTTACTCCAATACTGTATTGTTCCACAATATAATGAGAAGATTCGGGTGCTTTACCTTTTCGTGGATCTAGTGATTTTTCTTTCTCTTCTTTCCTTTCTTGTCTGATTTTGTCCTAAGAGAGCTTGCATGTGGAAGCAACATGTCCATTTCTATTGCGGAGTATACAATGAAAATCAAGTCTTCCTCCTTGGTAATGTTTACCCCCCTACCTATATTATTCTTCTTTCCATGTCCTCTTTTGCCACCTTTTCCTCTAGAAGAATATTGTGCCTGGTTCTTCTCTTTTTGTGCAATGCACACAACTTCTTCAGAAGACTAAACAGCTGCCTTCTTCTTCCCAAAACATTTCTCTCTTTCTACAAACTTCTACATAAGAGAGTTAACGAAAATCTCCTTAAGTTTTCCACTAGCTTGTAATGATTCAAGATAATGAGAATAAGTGGGATATAGTGCCTTAACGAAAGTTGTGAGAGGAACATCTATTTTAACTCTGGTAGCTTCTATATCATGCGTAATAGCTCTGATTTCAGAGGCTAAGGAAAGGGGATCATCATCTTTCAATTCAATATTGAAGAGTTTAATCATAAGTTGGACTACTTCAAGCTCAGTGTAATTCATATAAGTCTTTCAACTTCTTTAAAGCTTCAAAGACATTTGTAAATGGTGCAATGTGATGACTCACCTCTTCATTTACTGATACAACAATCAAGGTATATATATTGTTGTTCTTTTTCTCCCATATGGTGAGCACTTTGTCTGAAGTGGGTTTTTTAGGTGGATTCCCAACTTCTCATTCACATATTCCTTTCCAAATTTCATTGAAAATGAGGGTACACTTTATCTTTCTAGATCATTAATGATAGTTCTCTTTGCCAGAGAGAACTACTCAAACTATGGAGATGAGTGAATGCATTATTAAATAAAGTTCAAACAAATAAATATTACAATAATAATCTCTGTAAATGTGCACTAATATTTCAATCAACAACCAGTGTGCAATAGCTCTTTAAAGAAGGCAACCATATAGCTAAGAGTTCACCCATATAATTTAACTCATCTTCAATGCACATATAAATCAATTTAACATTATATATTTAACTTCAACATAGAACCAACACACATATAATATCAACGAAACCAATGTATGTCATCATATAATTATACATGAACCAACATATATGTAATTCAACACATATATGTTCATAGCATATATGTAATTCAACACATACAATTCACTGTATCTTTAAATAGAACAACCAACCAATACAATGCATATAAACAGTCCATGCCAACATTACTTACTGCTCAAATCACACACTCATAGGATTTTAATCAACTCACATGAGATTATTCAATGCACAGTGAGGAGACACCAACACACGAACCATGAGTGTTAACACACAAACTTCAAGGCTCCATTCCAACGCACACAGATGAACCAATGAACCAATGTGCACAACCTTCAAAACTCATATACTACTTTGCTGCATTCAACACACATATCAAGAGCGACCACCATATAACAAGGCAATAACGACCATCTTTTAATAAATGGAACGACCAACATTATCCCTTTCTGCTAGTCAAACTCTTCAATCTTTGACACCATACTCTCCATTCAATCAATGCTTCTACACTATATTGACTAGTGACAACACATAACTCAACACACAAAAAACTGACTACACACAAAGTTTTAATGCAGTATTCCAGGGATTCTACACACTATATCGCAGAGAATGAATTAACACGTAGAGACCAGTCACAAAAGGAGGTATCTCCTCGGTTCTATACATTGTATCCAACATGTTGGACCAAAGATAAACCTATTCCAACGCTCGACATACTAGAGACCTAACACACTGTTCAATGAGACAAAGATGCATTCAACATTGCATTTAAGGGTTTCAGGGAATCGAGACATATTTTATGTCAAAGGAGAGTAGAGGAGTTACTTCAACATGAAAAGGCTAAATTGGGACCTGTAGCTTTGATACCATCTTAGGCCAGTCATTGGTAACTCCATGAACGATACATTCTATTAGGAAAATTACTAATATATACAAGGAGAGGGAGATTATTGGAATCCATATTCCATGTCTCTTCTTCTTCTCATTTTTGTATTTACAATATTTTCCTAATCCCTAAAGATTAGGTGTCAACAAAGAGGAACATAGCTTGTACATATCTCAATAAAGTTTTTTTCCAAAAGGCATTATAGGCCTTATCGTATTCATCAACACAAATATTAATGGGAATTTCATAAGTACGAAACTTCACCTCATGGAAAACTATAGGAACAAACTTTCATACTACCCTTTAGTAGTGGCGTCACTATTGTTAGGGCTTTTTGTTGCAATAACAACATTTTTGGGTAGAGGGTTAGCCATAGCAAGCCCTTGAAAATTCCCTATGAGAACTCTTGCAACAAGTGAGGGAAAATGTGGTAGAAATTCAAATTGACAAGGCTAGAATAAGAACAAAAAGGATGAAGGACAAGGGATGTTAAGTAATCTTTAAACCATTCTTACACATTAATCTTAATGTTGCACTCTTTAATGATACCAATATTGAACCTTGTCCCCTTTAGTGACACCATAAATTAGTGGATACTATTCCACGAGTCTTTATGATTCAAGTCCTATATAACAAATATCAAAATAACATACAAGTTGATCAACTCAAACTCCTACTGCTTTGATGCCCCTTTTTTCCATGCCAAGAATAGTTCATTGCAACTTAATAATCAAGCAAGTCCACCTTGCGATGAGAACAATCATAACCACGATACATTTGAAATTTATAATACTGATCCAAATTTCTATCATGACCAACTCTAATGCTTTTGATCAGTAAATTGTCGTGGGTATTCCATTGGACATTTCGTCACAATAGATATGATAAATAAACTAAAATCTACACTATGAAGGTCAAATTCCTTTAGATTATAGATTTGTTAATTACTAATTTTATGCTTATGCATGAAATAAATAAAATGCAAAAAATAGAGAACAAAAATAATAATCACACACCATCCATAATGAACACAAATATTTGCTTTGAATACCGTTATAGAAGAAAACCTAGTTGGAAGGTGAGGCTGCTTTGCTCTCTTTTTTAGTATGGAAATAATGCAAGTACAAAGGAGAAGACACTTTCTATCGAGTAACTTGACACAGGTGTCTTGTTAGGCTGCTACAAAAACACTAACCCCCTTTGTTATGCTTTCTCACCCCCTCTCTTAGTTGCTTTGCTCTACTATGGAACAAAATATAATGGAATATAATGGAACCCCTAATCCTCCTAGTGGCCCAATTTTAACATAGCCCAATAAACAACTCTTAACTAGAGCTACAACTTTGATCTTTATGGGGTCTTCTTCATAGGCTCCACGTGGCTAGCCCCTCATGTATGAGTAATGGGGGATGCTATGGCATCCACTTGTACCATGGTAGTCAAACACAATAGGTTAACTTCTGAGAGGTGTAACCGTTTCACACGAACTCCAATTGATGCATTTCTTGCACAATTAGAAATGTCTCTATATGTAGAACAAAATTAGGGGGCCCAACGCATAAGTATAAAGTTTTGACTCTTAAAAGCATCATTTAGTTCCTCAAAAATAACTTAAAAAATTTGTAGACCCCAAATTCAAACTAAAACTTGCAATAAAAATTACTTGTAAAAAAAATTGCCCTCATTCCTCCAATTTTTCACTTTAAAACATCCAAATAAATAATAAATAATAAACAATATAATAATCCAATCTGAATCAACTTTATTAAATATAAAACAATTATCTAACACATAATTAATAACAACATACTTTTTAAACACAATATACTTTTAAAAACAAAATATCTACACTTTATTAACATTTCTCTTAATAAACTAATTACATAGTTAAGAGCATGCGTTTCCTCCAAAGAGGTTATAGGTTCAAACCTAGATGGGTATTCTTCTTAATGGGTTACAGGTTCAAACCCAAAGAGGTAGAGTATGTATGCCTAGTAAACTTAGTAATCAAATCATTGCACGGAAGTGGGTCCCTTGTCCCACAAACAAAAAATCTCATACACGAGTTTGATGTGTGGTTACTTGGACCTGATCTTAAAATTAGATAATAATAATAATAATAATTCATTAGTTGATTCGTGGACCAAATCTTGATTATATAATTAATCAAAAAAATCTATCTAAAATAATAATAATAATAATAAAATAATACAGCTTGAGTGGCCCT
>APFE030838426.1:22600-50948 GCA_000404065.3 Pinus taeda | reverse complement strand
TGCGCGGAGGTGGGTCCCTTGTCCCACAAACAAAGGGGTCTCATACACCAATTTGGTGTCTGGCTTGGCTGTGACCTTAAAAATGGATATTATTATTATTATTAATAATATCTTAAAATCAGATAATAATAATAATAATAATTCATTAGATTCGTGCACCAAATCTTGATTATGTAATTAATCAAAAAAATTCCATCTAAAATAATAATAATAATTCATATTTCTCAATGAGCTCTTTACGATATTAACCGAACATAAGCCCTTTTAAAAACACTCTTTAACATGGACTATTATCAATATATTAAAATGGTGGGTCCCTTGTCCCACAAACAAAGGGGTCTCATACACCAATTTGGTGTCTGGCTTGGCTGTGACCTTAAAAATGGATATTATTATTATTATTAATAATATCTTAAAATCAGATAATAATAATAATAATAATTCATTAGATTCGTGCACCAAATCTTGATTATGTAATTAATCAAAAAAATTCCATCTAAAATAATAATAATAATTCATATTTCTCAATGAGCTCTTTACGATATTAACCGAACATAAGCCCTTTTAAAAACACTCTTTAACATGGACTATTATCAATATATTAAAATGGTGGGTCCCTTGTCCCACAAACAAAGGGGTCTCATACACCAATTTGGTGTCTGGCTTGGCTGTGACCTTAAAAATGGATATTATTATTATTATTAATAATATCTTAAAATCAGATAATAATAATAATAATAATTCATTAGATTCGTGCACCAAATCTTGATTATGTAATTAATCAAAAAAATTCCATCTAAAATAATAATAATAATTCATATTTCTCAATGAGCTCTTTACGATATTAACCGAACATAAGCCCTTTTAAAAACACTCTTTAACATGGACTATTATCAATATATTAAAATGGTGGGTCCCTTGTCCCACAAACAAAGGGGTCTCATACACCAATTTGGTGTCTGGCTTGGCTGTGACCTTAAAAATGGATATTATTATTATTATTAATAATATCTTAAAATCAGATAATAATAATAATAATAATTCATTAGATTCGTGCACCAAATCTTGATTATGTAATTAATCAAAAAAATTCCATCTAAAATAATAATAATAATTCATATTTCTCAATGAGCTCTTTACGATATTAACCGAACATAAGCCCTTTTAAAAACACTCTTTAACATGGACTATTATCAATATATTAAAATTTTCACTACTCTGTATTCGGAGGTTGTTTCAAATCAGACATACTTCATTTCCCCGACAAACCGCCTCAACGACATAAAACTGTTTCGGAGGCTGTTGTACGCTCTCAGTAAGTCCCTACACCGAGTTGAAACAAAAAGCCCGAGATGGTTCTGTTCTCAGTATAGGTAGTTCCATTACATTTTGAAGCACAGCAATGGCGGGACAGTCGAAGAAATCAGCGGCCCACAAAGCTAAAGCTCCAAGCCAAGACCTTCATGACGCTGCGAGGGCAGGTGATTTGGAAGGACTGCAAGCAATCTATTTTTCGAATCCAACCGTCATCAACGCACGCGACAAGCATTCTCGTACGCCGTATCCTGCTCTTTTTTTAAAACTGTCCAATTTCTATTAATTTCTGCACAATTCCAAATGTTTTACTTGTACGCTTATCTGGAAACGCAGTGCAAATTGTTGCACAATTTTAGGGCGCATAACTGTAATCTTTGACTGTAAATTTGCTTAGGCTTGGGTAGTTAGGGTTTAATATTCATACTTGATTATGTACGTGAAACACCTCTGCAGTCTTATAATTTATTTGTGAAAATGGCCATGTTTGAAGTACATTGTTTCTTTTATTCAATATACAGATTATACGTAAAATTTAAAACAATAAGTAGACTCGGATTGACTTGAAGTGATCAGGGTTTGAACGGGTTACCTTCCGGGTAAAATATCCATTCACATATATTGCTTTAATTTGCCCGTGTTGTGGCTTTGGAAGGGTTTCGGTTCCCATATAGATTTTATTGGCTTATTTTGCAATTTTGGCCTGTGCCTGTGAATTGCAAAACTATTTTTTTGCCATCCCTTTACTTTTTTTTTTTTTTTTCTTTTTCTTTTTGTTCCCTATATAGAGAATTTAAAATATTAGTACATCATTTTAATTTTTTGTAGCACCAACCCTAGGATATGGTGTAGCCATTTTTTAATTATTTTTATGAGTTTCTCTTATTATCTAAGTGCTTTTTCTGGTTATCAGCATTAGATCCGCAGTAAAAATAATTAGTGTCAATATTAATATTTACAATCTTGAAAGTTTGTGCGTTTTCCTTAATATGGTGGAGGCTACATTTAGCGGCATGGTCAGGCCAGACCGAGGTTGCAGAATTCCTTTGCAATCACAAAGCTGATGTTGGAGCAGCTGCAGTGGATGACATGGCAGCCATTCATTTTGCTTCACAGAAGGGACATTTGGAAATTGTTCGCATTCTTTTAAGATCAGGAGCTTCTGTTAATGCTTCTACACGGAAAGGCATGTCGGCACTCCATTATGCTGTCCAGGGAAACCATCTGGAGGTGGTGAAGTTTCTAATACGTAAAGGTGCTAGTTTGAGTGCAAAGACCAAGGCTGGAAAACGGCCCATAGATCTTGCCAACGATGATGAAGTTCGCTCAATCTTGACTTCCCCAGAAAAATTGTCAAAAAGTAATAAAGAATCACAAACAAACAAGCCACCTCCAGTTTCTTCAACTAATGTGAAATGTGATATTGATAATGTAGAATCTGAGCCAAAAGAATCCTTCATGGAGGAGAAAGAAAGGCCTGCTATTACTCAAGAGAAAGAAGAAGACATCAAAAAGGGCCAAAGGGTGAGAAGCGAGGAAGCATTGGATATTGGTCCTCAGCCTAAAAAGGCCAAAGTTGCCTTAAGTCACCTTGTTGACGACGACACACCAGAAGAATTTTAAATATCCATTATCATAGTTACAAGAGCATTCATGTGCAGTGGGGACACATGGTTACCCATCCATTGTACTCGCGAAACATTACATAATTAAATATTGCAAATTTGATCTGCATTATGTATGTTGCTAAATAGTGCTTATGAATTGGATGTAAGCGCTATTTTAATGCTTATTGATTTCAAGTTAAGTGCTATTTTGGCTACGCTTTTCTTTGTAAATGTCAACTCAAACACGCCTTTTATTTTCGTTTACTTCCTTGGATTTGTGGTTTTCCTTTCAGATTTTACTTATAGCAAATTATACCCTGTATTTTGCCATAACTGTGGCTGGGCACATTTATCTAACTTTGTGATCATTGAGGTTGGCATTTCTGTGAGACACACTTTATCCAGGTCGTTGGTTCCTTCTGTGCATATTCCTGCACAACTGTGCACAATTATGACGTAGTACCTGTTCTAAGCTTCACACTCACTGTGCCATGGACTATATACTAGGCCCTTATGGAGACACAACTTTCTCTTGAATCTTGGATTCAGTTGCTTGAATTCATAAAAGGCAATTCCTTTGGTTGCAAGCATTCCTGTAAATTATGGAAGTTTTGTCACTTCTATGCAGTTTTTCCGGTTTGTAAGAGTTCTTCGAGTGGGTTATTTGAGGAGTAGGCAAATAGACGGAGCACAATGGGGAAATTATAGAATTTAGATTCTTTTTACATTCTGTATCTTAAGAGTAATGGATATTCCTCTAACCTAATTTAACAGATGTTTTACAAATTCTGAAAATTCCATCACATGATTTTTTTTTTTCTTTGAGGAAATAATCTCACCCCACCCTCAGACACTTAAGCAAAGAATTGCGACACTAGGACCAGGCCAGGAATCATGTAGCATTTACTCTTCTTCCCTGGAATTTCTGGATGGAAACTGGATCAACTGCCAACCTCAGAAATGGATGTTAACCTGGAAGGACTTGATGGGCATTGATCCTGAGACTTCTGTGGACTTCACACAAGAGCATCCACCAATTGAAGTAATGCTTGGGGCTCAAATTCCATCATAGTAGTGTGCTAACTTGGCTCTTATAAGAGATCCACTGCATTGATTTTTGGACTGGGGTGATTTATTTGGAACTTGCATTGAAAGATTTTGGAAAATATAGGATGTTTTACCCCATGGTTCTTCTAGCAGAAAATGAACTGGGGACTATGCAATATTACAAAATAAGATTTGCACTTTTGGGGCCTTGGAAACTTTGTACAGTGACGTGTTGATTTGACAAAATGTTGAACTAGATTTTTGGGTTGCTGTATATTCTTTTAATGAAAAAATGATCAATTAGGTATTGTTTATTGCATCTCATCTTGTATAGTGTAATCGAAATTTGGTTGTTGCAATTCTATCAGAAAGTAATGATATGCTAGAAAGACTGGCACAACATCTTTTTAGAAATGAGAGCCTATTTTTTCCCCTCAGAAAAATTGCATAATGTATCATATTAATGAAAATGATACATTCCACCCAGTATTTGTGCCTTGGCACAAATCAGAACTGCGATCCACTAAGCTCTTGACCACAAAGATCTAAAGACAACATTTTGAGCAAAAAATACCATCCTGATGCCATGAAGCCAAGAAATCTAATACAAATGCATAATGCAAATACAATACAAGATCAGAAAAGCCATAATGTGCAAATGGATCCACCACCAACCTGCTAAACAAGAACATTGACCAGCAAAAACACAGAGGATTTGTTAAAATTGGCAACTAGGGCCAAAATTCCACTCTGGACAGCTCATTTGATGAAGATGAGTATTGCATTAAATTTCTTTTTGAGAGGACCAAAATTGACCTAAAGATCACCAAATTTGGATAAAGAAAAATAATTATTTTTTCAAAAGAAATTTTATTAGGTATGACCTTATCAAGGCAGAAAAATTTGAAAATTTGAATTTGCCTCCACAAGTATCATGTCTATTTGTATATATAGGTGTCCTCCAACTTCATTCGGAGACACATTGTTAATTTTAGGTATGTTCTATGCTTAGAGCTATTTATTTCAATTTTCACAATTAGCTCAATATCTTTTCCAGATTAGCAATCACATTAGCATTAAAGTAAACTGCAGATAGAACAAAAACATAAATCGTAGAAGACAAGCCAAGACAAGAGGACACAAGATGTGGCGCTAGCTAGGGACACACACCAATGTGGGGAAACCCTTGATCAATTCTTCTTATATGTTCTTCAATAGTTCAGTAGAGAGAGAGTATCTGTACATTTACAACAGAAGTCAACACTTCGACTTATCTAGATAAGAGCATAGATCATCTCTAAGAAGATGATACATGAGATCAGTTGAAGATATGCTGCTTGAACTAATTCTCCAAGGTGACTCCACCTATCATTGTGCTGCATCTCGTCATCATGCTGCACTTCACCATGTTGCACCATGATGCACTACTATCCCATTGTTTGGCACTATTGTACCTTGTGCCATTGCTGCACCATGCTGTCACCCATGTGTTTGCTGCACCATTGCTGCTTTGTGTACTTGCTGCACCAAGTACTATACTGCTGTCCTAATGTACTTGCAGCACTATGCTTGCTGCTGTCCATGCTTCACCATGTTGCTGCTGTCCATGCTTTACCATGTTGCTGCTGTCGATGCTTCATCATGCTTGCAGCTGTCCTATTTGCTTGCTCCACCGAGCTTCATTGCTGTCCCATTGTCATCATGCTTGCAGCTGTCTTATTTGCTTGCTCCACCAAGCTTCATTGCTGTCCCATTGTAATCATGCTTGCAGCTGTCCTATTTGCTTGCTCCACCAAGCTTCATTGATGTCCCATTGTCATCATGCTTGCAGCTGTCCTATTTAGATATGCTGTACCTCGCTGTCCATGTATTGATCATGTACAACAATACTGCTGTCCCACTATAACACTTACAACACACGTTTCCATGCTGTCAAGCTGAGGTGAAGACAAAGCTCAAGCAAGAGTGAAAGAGTGTTAAGTTTAGGCATGTTCTATGCTTGGAGCAATTTATTTCAATTTTCATAGTTAGCTCAATACCTTTTCTAGATTAGCAATCACATCAACATTAAAGTAAACTGCAAATAGAACATAAACATAAATCGCAAAAGACAAGCCAAGACAAGAGGACACAAGATGTGGCGCTAGCTAGGGACAAACCCCAATGTGGGGAACCTTTGATCAATTTTTCTTAGATGTTCTTCAATAGTTCAACATCGAGAGAGAGAGAGAGAGTGATAGTACATTTACAACAAAAGTCAACACACTTTCTAAATAAGAGAATAGATCATCTCTACATGAGATCAGTTGAAGACATGCTTCAATTGATTCTCCAAGGTGATTCCTTCACCTATTATTGTGCTGCATTTTGTCATCATGCTGCACCTCACCGTGCTGCACCCATCATCACATTGCTGGACCTCATGACCAGGCTGTACACATCATATTGCTGCACCATTTGCTTGCTCCATCAAGCTTCATCGCTGTCCCAAGTACCATTGTTGCACTTTGTTGCACCATGTACTAGCTGTCCCATCTAGACATGTTGTACCTTGCTGCTCCATGTACTAGCTGTCCCATCTAGACATGTCGTACCTTGCTGCTCCATGCACTAGCTGTCCCATCTAGACATGTTGTACCTTGCTGCTCCATGTACTAGCTGTCCCATGTCCCATCTAGACATGATGTACCTTGCTGCTCCATGTACTAGTTGTCCCATCTAGACATGTTGTACCTTGCTCCTCCATGTACTAGTTGTCCCATCTAGACATGTACCTCGCAGCTCCATGTACTCGCTGTCCCATCTAGACATGTTGTATCTTGTTGCTCCATGCAGTGTTTCATGTACTTGCCGTCCATGTATTGCATCATGTACAACTATATTGCTGTCCCACTGTAACACCTACACCACACATAGATTTCCATGTTGTCACCTACAACACACATAGATTTCCATGCTGTCACCTACAACATACATAGGGTCCTTCTTACGTGGCTAGGTCTCCTTTTCTAGCTGCGTATAGGTCTCCTTTTCTAGCTGCGTATAGGTCTCCTCAATTGCTATGAATCTGGCCTCCTTTAATTGCGGACTTAGGCCTCCTTTAACTGCGGATTTAAGCCTTCTTTAACTGAAGCCAGACCTCTACCTTAACTGCTGCTAGAGCTCTCCTCCATCTGCGAATGAGTCTCCTTTCCACATGCAGCTAGGGCTTTTATCATGACTGGGGCTAGGGCTAGTTTGTGGCTCCATTTAGATTTGTGGCTAGGGCTAGGTCTCTTCTTTAGGACAACAACTTAGGTCTCTTCTAGACCAGCGTTGAGGGCAGTTTAGATCTTCTCCTTGCTGCGCTATATTAGTCTCCTCCATGTCTGCATTAAGGCTGATTAGGGCTTCTTCATTAGGGAAGCGTAGAGCCTAGGGCACTCCCTCTAGATAGCGTAGAACCTTTCTCTATTAGGGCAGCGTTATCCCTTAGGATCTCTCCTACTAAAATCCAAAGACAAGTAGAGAGGAAGAGATCCCAAGTGAGCGTGTCCAAATGACTTTCAAGGCACCTCTATTTATACTAAAATGTTGAGCACATGTGGGGTTTATTTGGTCGTTGGCCGACCTTGACGAATTGTCCCATAACACAAATAAATTCATATCTCAATGAATACTTATTGGAATTGGATGATCTTTAGATCAATCCTACATCTCTCGATGAGAGGGATCCAAGAAAAATATCAGTTGCCATTAATAAGATGACCCACATGGAGTTTGGCCCTAGTTGCCAATTTTAACAAACTTCGACCTTTCTCCTTACAAGAGCACCCAAACAGCCTCTCTTTCCCACACTGTCTAGGGCAACCTCTTTCTTGGTTGCGTAGATGCCATCGTATAGGCTAGGGCTTCTTCTTGATAGCATAGATACTAGAGTTATCCTCCTTGTTGCGTTAGGGCTTCTCACTTGATGGCGTCCTCTAGATTAGGGCAACGTTCTTCTTCTTGACTGCGGCTAGGGTAGCCTCAATCCTCCAACGTCTAGGGCTTCCACTCCTAGATTTCTCTTCCACTAAAACCCAAGACAAGTGGAGGGAAATCAAGATAGAAGTGTGTGTGTGTGTAGAAATGACTATCAAGTCATCTCCTTTTATACTAAAACGTTGAGCACATGTGGGGTATATTTGGTTGTTGGCCGACCTTGACGAATTGTCTTATAACACAAATAAATTCATAACTCCATGAATACTTATCGGAGTCGGATGATCTTTAGATCAATCCTACACCTCTCAATGAGAGGGATCCAAGAAAAATATCAGCTGCCATAAATAAGATGACCTACATGGAGTTTGGCCCTAGTTTCCAATTTTAACACACATCCTATGAGCATCTATCTGAAATAGGGCAACGGATCTGAGGCTAGGGCAAGGAGGCAACTAGCACGAGTTTGGGGAGAAGATTGTCTTCCTATTAAGTGCGGATGTCGTGCAGAGAGAGGCCGCAGAGGTTTGGGCTTGGAGCAGTCAACAAGGAGGTGTTTTAGGGCTAATTCAAGACGGACTAGGGCAGAGGACTTCTGGCCAAATCAGGACGCAGGAGCAGAGGTGAGTTGGGTGTGTTTGTTTTGTGGATTATCATCTCTTTTCAGTGGGCTGGAGGGTAGAGCTTCTATAGCAACACAGCTGGGGACTGTTATAAGCGCCGAGAGACCTTGTCTAAGAGTGTTTATCCTAGCCGTAGTCAATACAACAAGTCGCAGATGTATAGGGATAGCGGAGGCTGGGACAGGGTGTTTTCATATCCTAGGGAGACCCACATATAGTGCCTTAGTAGATCTGTTCATTGTTGGGTGACTTGTGATGGTTCCAAGGACTACAATAGTGCAGGAAGGAAACGTTGAAGGGAAGTAAGTTTGAACAAAATATCACAGTGTCTTGGAGGAGAATTAGGGTCATTATGATGCCCTAACTAAAGCTTAGAAGTTTGCACAAAATCCTTGAGCAACAACAACATATGTCACCAGCTTTAGAGGACATTATTTGACTCCTCTAGAATTGCATTTTTGAATAAGCCATCTATTTATCTAAGGACCTCACTAGCAAGTCAATTTTGACATTGAATTAATGTACTTTCTCTCTCTCTCACACTGGCAAGTCATTTTTGACTTTGAATTAATGTACTTTCTCTCTCTCTCTCATTGGCAAGTCAATTTTGACTTTGAATTAATGTACTTTCTCTCTCTCTCTGGGCCGAACATTTGATTCAAATATTAAGAAGAATTGATGAAGGGTTTTCCCCATCTTGGGGTTTTCCCTGGCTTGTGCCATATCCTTGTGTGCTCGTGTCTTGGTTTGTCTTCCACATTTATCGTTTATGTTGTTTCTACATTTACCTGTCAATGCAATAATGATTTATGTGATTATTGGAAGCGAAATAGATTGATAAATGGGCTAATATAGATCATTGAAGTAACTATCCTAAGAAAAGAACATGTTTACCTAAAATTAACATGGTATCATAGCTAGGAGAGGACAAGCCCAAGAAAGAGTGGAAAAAGAAAGCAATCACTGGAAGAACTTTGTTGATTAGACTCTATGGATTGTGGAACTGTTAAAATTGGCAACTAGGGCCAAATTCCACCTTGGGACAAGTCATATGATGGAGATGATTATTGCATTGGATTCCTCTTTTCGAGAGGTCCAAGTTTGATATAAAGATTATCTCATTTGGACAAGCAGAAGTGGAATTTTGAAGTTATTCTCTCTCATGCACAAATTGTCAAGGTTGACCTCAGTCAAATGTAGGCTCAAGAAGCCCAATGGATGTGTCTCCTCACCCTCATCGAATTGTATAAATAAGAGTGACCTCTCTCCTCATTTGGACATCACTCGCTCACACATCCTTCTCTCTCTCTACATCAGATTGGTTCATACAACTTGGGATCTTTTCTTTCTCTCACACATGTGGCAAGGAGGCCGAAAATTTCAGAGATAAAGAGCAAGCCGAAATCCAGATTGCAGACCAACGTTGACCAAGGATAGTTTGACTTGTTTTGACTTCGTTTTCTTGGGCAAAATTTCGATTTCTTGAGGCCAGACTTGTTGGCATAGAAATCGAGGTATTTGGGGTAGTTTGACCTGTGTTGACTGCAAGCTTGTTTGACTGCAACATTGATTGAAGTTTGACCGAGTTTAACTGAGGTTGGGTGGATTGTTTTGGGTTGACTTTGACCCTTCTTGGAGGATGAGTTGACTACCTTTGATCGAGCTGCAAAGGAGAAGTTTTGTTGCTGATTTGACCAATGTTGATTTTCTGGTTAGGGCTGAAGTTGACTGCTATTGACAGCTGATTTTGACAGGGCTGTTTTCACTGTGTATTGGGCAAGTAAATTTGATCTATGTACTCTCTCTCTCTCTACTAAACTATTGAATAATAATAAGAAGTTTTGATCAAAGAGTTTTCTCCACATTGGGGTTTTTCCCTGGCATCTGCCAAATCTGGTGTCCTCTTGTCTTGCTTTGTTTTCCACAAATGTTTTTATGTTCTATTTGCATTGACTGTTAATGTGATTGCTACTACAAATAATTGGAAATTGTCATTGGGTTGCTAAAGGAACATTGAAGTAAATTGTGCTAAGCATAGAACATACCATTGTTATTTAAAATTAACATGGTATCAAAGCTCAGGTGAAGACAGCCCAAGCAAGAGTGAGGAAAAACAATCACTAAGGGAAGCTGTTGGACAAGGACTTGGAAATAGTCCCAATGACGACTACATCTTACTTCAAATCCAAGGACAAGCTTAAGGACAAATCCGACTATGGAAGATGTCTCTAGATTTGACTTTGGAAGAAAATGATGCCATGGACTATGTCAAAGAAAGAGTATTGGAGCCTTCTTCAAATGCATCCGTAGCTGCACAAACCAAGTACAAGAAAGGTGAGGTCAAAGCTAAGAAAATTATTGTTGAGTCTATTCACAAGCCTTTGGTTGCCTATATTTTTGATTTCGAAACATCTAAGGAGATGTATGACAAGCTGGTTGGGATGTTCAAAGTAAATAATGCAACTCAAGTTCTCTTTCTCAAGAACAAGTTGAAAGACATCAAGATGGATAGAGGAGAATCCATTCAATCCTACTTTATGAGGATTACCAAAATCAAGAATGATCTCCTATTTATTGGAGAAGTTATTGGTGATAGGGAGCTCACTCTTATTGCGCTTGGAGGTCTTACAAGAGAATGGGATGTATTTAATACTACCATCCTCAACAATGACAGGATTTCGAGATTTGATGAATTATTGGCTAGATGCACTCAAGAAGAAATTAGGATGATGGAAAGAGGCAAGCCCTCAGATGAAACCAATCCTACTGCCTTCTCTGCACATGCTAAAAGGAAGAACAATGCTGGTTGAAGAAGACAAGGTCAAGGGTTCAAGTCGGGATTCAAAGAAGGAAGAAAAGGAAGATGCTTCAATTGCAACAAGTTTGGCCACTTTGCTAGAGAGTGCCCTCACAAGAAGAATACTCCAAGAGATGATGACAACAATAACAACAACTACAAAGGCTTGAAATGGAAATGGTCGTCCTCCCAAGAAGTCAAGAAACTCCATGTATGAAGAGGTTAATGTTGTCGAAAAGCAAAAAGAATTCTATCTTATTTTTGCCCTCATCACCGCCTCTCCTCCGGATACATTGGATCATTGGCTAATTGATAGTGGTGCGTCAAGGCACTTCACTGGGTACAAGGAGACTCTCTCAAACTTGATTGAAAAGAAAACTAATATGGAGATTATACCTGGGGCTAATGCCACTTATCTTGTGAAAGGAATTGGGACCGTTACTCTTCACTTAAATCAAGGTCAAACCCTTCATCTACAAGAAGTATTTTATGTCCCTGATTTGAAAAAGAACTTGGTCTCTATTTCTGTGATGGAAGATAAAAGTTTCAAGGTAACATTCGTTGATGGGAAGGTTCGTGTTTGGCAAAGGAACCCAAAAGTTGCTTTCACTCGTGGATTCAGGGTTGAAGATCTCTATCAAGTTGGAGGAAGTCCATTGGGAGCAATGACATGCGATACTTCTATTCAATCTGAATTATGGCACTGAAGATTTGTTCACCTTCATTACAAATCCTTACCTGATGTAAGGAAGATGGTTACAGGTATGCTCGAATTCATATTAGATCATGAAGGAGTGTGTCAGGGTTGTGCAGCTGGAGAACATACAAGGGGACCATTCACCTCAAGTCAAAGTCAAACTACTGATATTCTTCAATTGGTCCATTTTGATCTATCAAGTATGTTAACATTTTTGGGTGGATATTTGTACTATGCAATTTTGGTGGATGACTTATCTCGCAAAACATGGATCTATTTCTTAAAGAAGGATGAAGTGTTCAAATAGTTCCACTCTTTCAAAGCCTTGGTCAAGAATCAAACAGGGAAGAAGATCAAAATATTGAGGACCAATAATGGGATTGAATATGAGTCAAATGAATTCAATGACTATTGTAGAGAAGTTGACATTAAGAGGGAGACCACTACTATATATACTCTTGAACAAAATGGAGTTGCCGAAAGGAAGAATCAAACTATCATAGAAGCCACCCGTGCCTTGCTTCATGACCAAGGCCTACCGAAGTTGTTATGGGGAGAAGCTGCCAACACCACTGTGTATGTTCAAAATAGATGCCCACATCAAGCATTGGACTTCAAGACACTCAAAGAAGTTTTCACTGGTAAGAAACCTGATGTTTCTCATTTTAGTATTTTGGTTGCCCCTTATATTTTCATGTGCCGAAAGAGAAAAGAAACAAGTTAGATGCATATGGGAAGAAAGGAATGTTTGTGGGCTACAGTGGAACTTCAAAGGCATATAGAATTTATGTGCCTGGTCAAAGAGAAGTGGAAATAAGTCATGATGTCACTTTCGATCAAGATTCTGCCCTTGGGAAAGTTCGAGATCTTCCTATCCCTAGGAAGGACAATGATGATGATGCAGGAAAGCAGGATGAACCTTTGACTGATGACCCGATGCCCGATGTTGAAGGTTTGATGGATCCCATTGATCCACCTCCTAGTGAGCCCTCTACTTCAAGAAAAAGACCATTGTGGAAAGATACTCTTGAAGATGCTGAGAGACATATTGCAGCGAGGGGGACATTTCGTGAAAGTAAGAAGCTGAATAGGTACCAAGGGTACTTAGCTGCCATGAGTACCATTATACAATTTGAGCCATGTAGATTCAAAGAAGCCGTGAAACAACAAGTCTGGCAGGATGCGATGAATGAGGAATATGAATTAATCATGAAGAATGATGTCTGGGATGTGGTTCTCAGACCCAAGGACAAGTCTGTGGTCACTTCAAAATGGTTTTACAAAATCAAACTTGGAGCTGATGGTAGTGTTAAAAAGTTCAAGGCGAGGTTCGTTGCTCGAAGCTTCTCTCAAAAGGAAGGAGTAGACTATGATGAGATATTTGCACCGGTTGCTCGATATATCACCATTCGCTCGATCATAGCCCTTGCTGCCTCGCAAGGTTGGAGCCTATACCAAATGGATGTCAAAATTGCTTTCTTACATGGCTCGCTTAAAGAGGAAGTCTATGTAGAACCACCCGAGCGATTCGAAGTTCAAGATCGTAAGACATGTATGCAGGTTGAAGAAATCCCTCTATGGGTTGAAGCAAGCCCCTAAGGCTTGGTATGAGAGGATTGATAGCTATCTTATGAAGATGGGATTTACAAGGAGCGATGCTGACGCGAACCTATACTTCAAGTTTGAAAAGGACAAGCCTCTCATTTTGGTCCTTTATGTGCATGATCTCTTTTTGACAGGTGATGACTCTCCCATTCATCAATGCAAAAGGAAGTTGGCTTCCGAATTCAAGATGAAGGACCTAGGACTAATGCACTACTTCCTAGGATTGGTGCACTACTTCCTAGGATTCGAGGTCTGGCAAAAGCCAGATGAGATTTTCCTTTCTCAAGGAAAATACATTGTGAAGCTGCTTTAGAGATGTGGGATGGTGGATTGCAAGTCCGTGTCACTCCGATGGAATTCAACTTCAAGAAGATATGTGGAAGTGCTGTTGGGCCCGGATTAACAAACCCTTCTGAGTGTCGTCAACTTGTGGGGGCCCTGATGTTCTTGGTAAACTCCCGTCCTTACATATGCTTTGCTGTGAACACGTTGAGTCAATTTATGGTCTAGCCTCATCACATTCATTGGATTGCTGCTGAGAATCTCTTGAGATATCTCCGGGGCATAATCCACTATGCTATGAGATACACTACCGGGAATTTGAGGCTACATGAATATACAGATGCTGATTGGGCTGGTAGTGTGGTGGATCATTAGAGCACGTTTGGGTGTTGCTTCTCATTAGGGTCTGCTTCAATATCTTGGATGAGCAAGAAGCAGACATCGATGGCTTTAAGCACCACTGAGGCCGAATACATTGCTACAAGTATGGCCTATTGTGAAGCTGTTTGGTTGAGGAATCTCTTCAGTGAGCTATTTGAGCACGTGCTAGTTACCATCGTGATCTTCTGCGACAACCAGAGTGGGATTCGTCTTTCAGAGAATCCTGTGTTCCATGATCACTCCAAGCACATTGATATCAGGTACCACTTTATCTGAGATATGGTACAACAGGGAGCAATAAGGCTCCAACACATCAGGACAGATAAGCAGGTCGCAGACATTCTCACGAAGCCCTTGGGGAAGGTCAAATTCTTAACCTTTTGAGAGAGACTTGGAGTCGTGAAAGACCCTCCTATGAGGGTCCTGTATGAGTTGGACACTGAGCTTTGGGAGCTCTTGGGGGCTTGGGGTACTTCTTGGAGCTATGAGCAACCATAGGGTTGTTTACCTTCCCCTAGTGGTACGCTATGTACAAGATGAGTGGTTCACCTTCCCCTGTGATACCCCATGATGGTTGACATGTGTGTAGGGTGAGTGGTCCATATATGTACCTTGCGATCGCTGAAGGTCACCTTGTAGCCTTTGTCTTCCATTGCTGAGATGGACACCAGGTTCTTTTTGAGGTCAGGTACATATAATACATCTTGTAAGTGGATCGTATTGGCTTGATTCAATTTAAGAGAGACATTGCCTACACCTTTCACGGGATATTTTATATTATCTCCAAGGACAATTTCCAGGGTAGTTTTTTTTTCTATGAGATTATGGAGAACTTCTTTGTAACCAGTAAAGTGCCTTGAGGCACCACTATCAATGAGCCAAATTCCCATTGAGTCTGAAGGAGCATAGGTAGATAGAGAAGCTGGTAGATAATATTCATCCTGCTTATTTTCAACAATGTTAGATTCATACCTAGAATTTCTGGCCTTCTTGAATGATTGTCCTCTTCTTTGACTTCCAGCACTTCTTTTACCTCTGCTATTAGATTTGTCATTCCTTTGATAGTCATGAGAGGGATCTTGATCATAGTCCTGGTGTGAGTCCTTTCTATCAGGGCACTCCCTTGCATAGTGACCTGGTTTATCGCAAATGTAACATCGTCCTTTTCTTCCACCCTTAGGTCCAGCCTTTCTTTTTGATTTAGTCCTGTAATTTTTCCTTTTCTTAGCATGAGAAGAAAAAGCACCAGGAGGACCTTTAGGCATGGGCATTTCTTGCTCTTCAACCCTTGTTTCTTCTTGAATGCATCTAGCCATTAATTCCTCGAAACCAGGAATTACATTATTGTTCAGAAGAGTAGTCCTGAACACGTACCATTCAGATGGTAATCCTCCAAGAGTTGTGACTGCCATTTCCCTATCAATAATAGTCTCCCCAATAGATAGGAGATCGTTCCTGATCTCGGTGATTCTTAAGAAGTATGTTTGCATACTCTCATCTCTGCCCTTCTTAATTTCCTTCAGCTTATTTCTAAGAAACAAAACTTGATTTGCATCATTAACTTTAAATAAACTCACCAGTCTATCGTAGATTTCCTTGGAGGTGTTCAGATCGGAGATGTAGGCTACCAAGCGCTTGTCGATAGAGTCCTGGATGATCTTTTTTGTTTTGACTTCGCCGGTTTTCCATTTGTTCCTCGCAGCATGGGTGCATTTGATGGAGGCTCAACAATATTGCCTCTCACATGGTCCAACACTCTTGATCTTCTAAGGTTAGATCGATAGACATCTTCCATCTGTGATAGTCAGCTTTTTCACTGAGCTTGTCTTCGACAGGGAAGAGTGTTGAGGACCCCATAGTTCTTTTAGGATAGCCTTGCCAATATTCTCTCTGGTGATTGCTCTTGTTCTTGCTCGAGCTTTGTCTTCACCTCATCTTTGATTCCATGTTAAGTTATGGTATGTTCTATGCTTATAGCAGTTTACTTATCTTTCTTATTATTATCCACAGATTAACAATCACATGTACATAAAGTAAAGTGCAGATAGAACATTAAACGATCGACAAAAAACAAGCCAAGACAATAGACACAAGATGTGGTGGCTAGCTAGGGAAAAACCCCAATATGGGGAAACCCTTTGATCAAATCTTCTTTTATCTTCAATAATTTAGCAGAGAGAAATAGTACAAAAATCTGATTTATATCAGCAGTAGCAAACTCTAGATCGACATCATCAGTATTAGCGGCTTCATCATCAAAACTAGGGCAGTCGATATCTCGCAAATCGACCGTTGGATCGACTTAATTACACCACCAAAAAATGCGGCCTTTAGAGGAGGTCTAGATGGACCTATAACGCAGTTCTGAGGAGGGATTCTTCTGGTCAACGCTGGTCAAACTTTGGTTCTGCAGTTGCAACACTAAATTCTGCGTCCTTCTTTCCACCTGTGTGAGAGAGAGTCACCTACTACGCAGGATAGAAGAGACTCTTTACTGCGCTGGAGAGAGAGAGATGTGATGAGTTGAGTGAGTCCAAATGAGGAAAAGTCCTCTTGTATTTATACACATCTGATGATAATTGAATAGATGCAACTGTTGGGCTTCTGAGCCTACATGAGTTGTTGGTAGGCTTGATAATTATTCCATAATCAAAATAAATTCATATCTCCATAAATATTTATCGGAATCGGATGATCTTTAGATCAATCCTACACCTCTCGACGAGAGGAATCTAATAAAAATATTATCAGCCATGAATAAGATGACCCACATGGAGTTTGGCCCTAGTTGCCAAATTTAACACTCCCTCTCAACTAGGGAGAACTCCATCTGCAATCTGTCTGTCGGTCACTACTATTCATCCATCAAATGCACTGCCCTGTATAGCTTGACCCTTGCCCTGCTTTGCTCTATTATGCCTGTTTTGCTTTGTCTTGTTTTGCCCTGTACTGATCTGTACTGTTCTGCTCTGTACTGATCTGTACTGTTCTGCTCTGTTTTGTTCTGCCCTGTACTGATCTGCACTGCTCTACTCTGTTCTGCTCTGTTTTGCTTTGTTCTGTTATGCTCTGCTTTGTTCTTTTCTGGTCTACTTTTGTCCGAATTATGAAGAAGAAGAAATGATCGAGGATGCATCATACTGACTCAAAGTCAGTCTCAGAGTATGTACCACTGGTCCCAGACCAGTCTCAACCAACCCAAGGTCAGCGTCATAGTGAGTACAACTCCTACCATTGGTCCCAGACCAGTATCATCCTCCATTGACTCAAAGTCAGTGCCAGAGTGCGTACAACTGGTCCCAAACCAGTCTCAACCGACCCGAAGTCAGCGTAATAGTAGGTACCACTCCTACCACTGGTCCCAGACCAGTCCTGCACTGACCCGAAGTCAATCTCAGAGTATGTAGCACTGGTCCCAGACCAATCTCAACCGACCCGAAGTCAGCGTCATAGTGAATACAACTCCTACCACTGGTCCCAGACCAGTGTCATTGATCCCAGATCAATGAAGGTCATCCTAGCATAGGGAGTATGGTAGATATAGCGATGCATCCATCAGTACTACTAGGGTCCCTATTCTCATTTCCCTGCTCATTGATCAGATGAGAGGTGCTTCCCATGAGTCTCAGACTGCATGGGTAAGATGCCTCAACATGAAAACTAATCAATCCTGTCCACAGGAGAGCGAATCATCCTGTCCCACAAGAGAGCAAATCATCTTGTCCCACAAGAGAGCGAATCATCTTGTCCACAGGAGAGCGAATCATCCTATCCATGATCGCCATGGAGAACACATCATCCAGGCCTCACAGGAGAACTAATCATCCTGCTACACAATCGTCATGGAGAACACATCATCCAGACCTCACAGGAGAACTAATCATCCTGCTACATAATCGTCATGGAGAACACTTCATCCAGACCTCACAGGAGAACTAATCATCCTGCTACATAGTCGCCACAGGGTGTTACACGGAAAGTTTTGATTTTTTTTTTTTTTTTACCCTGCATATGTCGCTCCAAGAAGTACCCGGCACACCCCCCGGAGCTACAAGAGCTCCATACATCATATAGGACCCTCATCAGAGGGTTTTTGAACGACACCAAGTCGTTCTTGGAAAGTCAAGAATTTGACCTTTCCTAGGGGTTTTGTCAGAATGTCGGCGACCTGTTCATTTGTATCGGTATGTTGGAGCCTTATAGCTCCCCGCTGCACCATATCTTGAATATAGTGGTACCTGATATCGATATGCTTGGAGCGATCATGAAATATGGGATTCTCTGACAAACGAATCCCACTTTGGTTGTCACATAGGATCACGGTGGTATCCAGTGTAAATCCAAACAACTCACTGAAGAGCTTCCGCAACCAGACTGCCTCACAGGAGGCCATACTAGCAGCAATATACATTGCCTCGAGGGTGCTCAAAGCCATCGACTTCTGCTTCCTGCTCATCCAGGATATCGAAGCAGATCCCAAGGAGAAACAATGCCCAGAAGTGCTCTTACGATCCACCACACTACCTGCCCAATCAGCATTAGTGTATCCAAGTAGTCTCGCATCTCCGGCAGTGTATCTTGACCCATATGTAATTGTGCCACGAAGACATCTTAACAGATTCTTGGCACCAATCCAATGTATGTGGTGAGGTTCAACCATATGTTGACTTAATGTGTTGACTGCGAAGCATATATCTGGACGGGAGTTCACTATGAACATTAATGCTTCGACGAGTTGACGATACTTGGTGGCATCTCGTAAAACAGGTCCAGCAACACTACCGCTTAACTTGTTAAAGTCAAGCTCCATCGGGGTAGTAATAGGCTTGTAGTCCACCATACCGAATCTTTCCAATATCTTCACCACATATTTTCCTTGAGATAGGAAAATTTCCCTTGGCTTCTGCCGGACTTCAAGTCCTAGGAGATAGTGCATCAGTCCTAGGTCGTTCGTTTCAAATTCAAAAGCCAACTCCCTCTTACATTTGTGAATGAGAGGGTTTGCACCTGTTAGGAAGAGGTCATCCACATACACCACCGGTATGAGAGGTTTGTCATCTTCAACCTTAAAGTAGAGGTTAGGGTCGGCTTCAGTCCTAGTGAATCCCAGTTTCATCAGGTAGCTATCGATCCTCTCATACCATGCTCGGGGTGCCTGCTTCAGCCCATAGAGAGCCTTCTTCAACCTGAATACATGAGATTTTCGATCATAAATCTCAAATCCTTCGGGTTGCTCCACATAGACCTCTTCTTTGATCGAACCATGCAAGAATGCGGTCTTAACATCCATCTGATGTAGTTTCCATCCTTGTGAAGCCGCAAGGGCTATGATCGAGCGGATGGTGGTATTTCTGGCAACAGGTGCAAATATCTTGTCATACTCTTGTTCTTTCAGTCCCCTGGTGTCAGCTTCTTGAGAGCTCCTCATTGTAGGAAGATTGTTCACCTTGCTGAGAGCCATATCTTCGTCAAAGGTGACATCATGACTAATCATGACTTCCCTTTGATCGGCTACATAGATTCTAAAGCTCTTAGTATTTTCACCATAGCCCACGAAGATTCCTTTCTTTCCAGATGCACCCAATTTATTCCTTTTCTCTTTCGGAACATGAAAATATACAGGGCTTCCAAAAATTCTAAAATGAGATATGTCAGGTTTCTTACCGGTGAACATTTCTTCAGGAACCTTGGAACCCAATGCTTGATAAGGGCATCAGTTTTGTACATATATGGCGATGCTTGCAGCTTCGACCCAAAGAAACTTCGGAAGTCTTTGATCATGGAGCTTGGCACGGACAACTTCCACAATTGTATGATTCTTCCTTTCCGCCACACCATTCTGTTCAGGAGTATATGGTGTAGTAGTCTCCCTCTTAATGCCAGCCTCTTTACAAAGTCATGAAACTTGTTAGATTCATATTTAGTTCCATTATCAGTCCTTAAGATCTTGATCTTCTTTTCGGTTTGATTCTCGATCAAGGCTTGAGATGTGTCACAAGACATGACACCTAGCAGACTTCCTCCGACCTGATATAATGAATCAACTCGAAACCCAAGAGTGAAGGCATCTTTAACATTATTTTTCCATATATGTACCTTGCCATCATTGAAGGTCACCTTGTAGCCTTTATCTTCCATTGCTGAGATGGACACCAGGTTCTTTTTGAGGTTAGGTACATATAATACATCCTGTAAGTGGATTGTATTGCCTTGATTCAATTTAAGAGAGACATTGCCTACACCTTTCATGGGATATTTCATATTATCTCCAAGGACAATTTCTAGGTTAGTTTTTGTTTTCTATGAGATTATGGAGAACTTCTTTGTAACCAGTAAAGTGCCTTGAGGCACCACTATCAATGAGTCAAATTCCCATTGGGTCCGAAGGAGCAGAGGTAGATAGAGCAGCTGGTAGATAATATTCATCCTGCTTATTTTCAACAATGTTAGATTCATACCTAGAATTTTTAGCCTTCTTAAATGATTGTCCTCTTCTTTGACTTCCAGCACTCCTTTTACCTCTGCTATTAGATTTGTCATTCCTTTGATAAACTGCAACCCTGTGACTACCTCGAGGATCTTAACTTTTAGAAGTTATATGGTAGTGATGTCGGACCAGATTTGGGAAATGCCTCTGAGTTTCATAAACTCATTCGTGTTGATGTTCTTGGTGAACTTCTGTCCGGACATATGTTTTGCAGTTAGCATGGTGAGCTCATATTTGGTTGAGCCTCATTGGATTGGTGCCAAGAATCTTCTGAGATATCTTCGGGGCACAACTTCTCATGGATTGAGATACACTGTCGGAAATATGAAGCTGCATGATTATTCGAATGCTGACTTGGCAGGCAGTGTGGAGGATCACTAGAGCACTTTTTAGCATTGGTTCTCTTTGGGTTCTGCTTTGATATCATGGATGAGCAGGAAGCAGAAGTCGGTTGCTATAAGCACCACCGAGACCGAATGCATAGCTACGAGTATGACTCGTATGAAGTTGCCTAGTTGTGGAAGCTCTTCAGTGAGCTGTTTGTACATATGATGAATACTAGCGTGATCCTCTATGATAACCAGGGGGGATTCGATTGTTGAGGAATCCCGAATTCGATGATTGCTCCAGTAGACAGACATCAGATACTGCTTTATCTGGGATATGGTAAGTCGATGAGCGAGGAGTCTCCATCGTATTGAGACTGATGTACAGGTCGCAGACATTTTGTCAAAGCCCCGGGGAAAGGTCAAATCTGTGACTTTCCCAAACAACTTGGAGTCATTGAGAGACCTTCTTATAAGGGTCCTGCATGTTGCATGCATTGAGCTCTCGGAGCTTTGGGGGGCTTGGGGTACTTACTGGAGCAACATACAACCACAGGGTGACTCACCCTCCCCTGGTGGTGCGCTATGTACAGGATGACAAGTTCAACCTTCCCTTGTGATACCCCGTGGCGATTGTGGAATAGGATGATTAGTTCTCCTGTGGGCCGGGATGATTAGTTTTCCTGTGGCAACTGTGAAACAGGATGATTATTTCTCCTGTGGGCCGAGATGATTAGTTCTCCTGTGGCAACTGTGGAACAGGATGATTAGTTCTCCTGGGGGCTGGGATGATTAGTTCTCCTGTGGAAACTGTGGAACAGGATGATTAGTTCTCCCGTGGCAACTGTGAAACAGGATGATTAGTTCTCTCGTGGCGACTGTGGGGCAGGATGATTCGTTCTCCTATGGACAGGATGATTACTTCTCCTGTTGAGGCATCCTACCCATGCAGTCTGGGACTCATGGGAAGTACTTCTCATTCGATCAATGAGCAGGGAAATGGGGTTAGGGACCATAGTAGTACTATCGATGGACGCATCGATGTATCTACCGTACTCCCTATGCTAGGATGACCTCCATTGATCCAGGATCAATGAAATTGATCGGGGATCAGTATGAGTGGTTTGAGACACTCTCTTGTGATATTGATCTGGGATCAATAAAACTGACTTCGGGCCAGTAAGAGTGATGTGACACACTCTTTTCAGATGAAACTGACTTTCAGTCAGTAGAGAATGGTATGAGACATTCTTGATCAATTCTTCTTCTGCATGGTTCAGCAGAGCAGAGCAGTGCAGGCACTGATGGCAAAGATAGTACAATCAGACATATGGATCAGCGGATGGAGTTCTCCCTAGTTGAGAGGGAGTGTTAAAATTGGCAACTAGGGCCAAACTCCATGTGGGTCATCTTATTAATGGAAGCTGATATTTTTCATGGATCCCTCTCATCGAGAGGTGTAGGATTTATCTAAAAATCATCCGATTCCGATAAGTATTCATGGAGATATGAATTTATTTATGTTAAGGGACAATTCGTCAAGGTCGGCTAGCAACCAAATAAACCCTTGTGTTCAACGTTTTAGTATAAATAGAGGTGGCCTTCAAGTTGTTTCAACACACTTGGGATCTCTTCCTCTCTACTTGTCTTTGGGTTTTAGTAGGAGGAGAGATCCTAAGGGATAACGCTGCCCTAATCTAGAGGGCAGAAGCTGGAATTGTCGGGAACTGCTGGGAAAGTGGACGTAGAGGGCATAAGCCGGAACTGTCGGGAACAACCGGAATTGGCGGGAACTGCTGGGAAAGCTGACGCAGAGGGCAGAAGTAGGAGCTACCGGGAATTGCTGGAACTGCCAAGAATTGCTAGAACAACCGAGAAAGCTGACATAGAGGGTAGAAGCTGGAACTGCCGGGAACTGCCGGAACAGTCGGGAAAGCTGATGCAGAGGGTAGAAGCCAGAACTGTCGAGAACTGCCGGGAACCGCTGGAACTGCCAGAACAGCCGGAACTGCCAAAATAGAGGGGAACTATCGAAATAGTTGGAACTGCCGGGAACTGCTAGGAACAAATGGAACTCCCAGGAACTGCTGGGAATAGCCGGAACTGCCAGAATTGCCAAGAACAACTGGAACAGCCGGAACTACAGGGAATTGCCGGAACGGCCAGAGCATCTGTCTCCAAAGGAGAGCAGCATGCAAGGACAAGTAACTAACATTGGGACAGTTGTATGGTACTTGGCAGCAAGTACACCAAGCATGCAATGTTACAACAAGCATGCAAGGGACAACAAACTAATATTGGGACAACATCATGATACTTAGTGCAACGAGCATGTATTGGTACAACTAGCATGCAAGGGACAGCTAGCATGCAACAACAAGCATGTTATGGACAACAAGCATGCTAGGGACAACAAGCAAGCAAGGGGCAACAAGCAAGCAAGGTGCGGCCAACACATAGGTCAGTATGGAAACATGGTGTAGCAATGGCACATAATGCAGTACAGTGATGGGTACAGTCATGATTAATGAAGCATGATGAGATGCAGCATAGTGATGATGGGTACAAGTTTACAACATGGTGCAACATGGTGAGGTACAACATGGTGAGGTGCAACATGATGACAAAATGTTGCACAACGATAGGTGAAGGAGTCACCTTGGAGAATCAGTTGAAGCAGCTTGTCTTCAACTAATCTCATGTATCATCTTCTTAGAGATGATTTATGCTCTTATCTAGATAAGTCAAATTGTTGACTTCTGTTGTAAACGTACTATCTCTCTCTCTCTCTCTCTGCTGAACTATTGAAGAACATATAAGAAGAATTGATCAAGGGTTTCCCCACATTGGGGTTTGTCCCTGGTTAGCGCCACATCTTGTTTCCTCTTGTCTTGGCTTGTCTTCTGTGATTTATGTTTATGTTCTATCCGCAGTTTACTTTAATGCTGATGCGATTACTAATCTGGAAAAGTTATTGAGCTAACTGTGAAAATTGAAATAAATTGCTCTAAGCATAGAACATACCTAAAATTAACAGATAGCAATAGTAGAAAGGAGCTAAATGAACTATGGCACAGGAGGATGGGACACTTGCACCATGGAGCACCCAAGATGCTCAGAGACACTGTAACAGGAGTTCCAACTCTCAGCGTCGGGCACAATGATCTATGTCGAGGATGTGTACTTGGAAAGTACGCAAAAGCAGTGTTTCTTAGAAGTGATGGCAGAGCTAATGGTGTTTTAGGATTGATACACTCAGATATTTGTGGCCCAATGTCCACCAAAGCTCTTAGTAGTGGTGAATATTTCGTCACCTTCATTGATAACCATTCCAAAAAAACTTGGATCTACTTCTTAAAGACCAAGGATGAGGTCTTTGATCGGTTTCGAGAGTTCAAGGCTCTCGTAGAAAACATGATAGGGAAAAAGATGAAGGACTACGTTTAGATAATGGTGGAGAATACACGGATAAAAACTTCACAGATTTCTGCGCAAAGGAAGGTATCAAAAGAGAGTGCACGACTCCCTACAATCCGCAACATAATGGAGTAGCAGAGTGGAAGAATAAGACCATAATTGGGGTAGCAAAGGCCATGTTGTATGATCATGATTGCCTAGATTCCTATGGGCAGAAGTATGCAACACAACAATGTACATTCAAAACAGGACACCTCATAGGGCTTTAGGGAAGAAAATGCCATAGGGAGCCTTCTCTCGGAAGAAACCCGAGGTAAGTCATTTGAGGATATTTGGGAGTATGGCCTATTGTCACATTCCAGATGAGAAGCGTAGTAAGTTGGATCAAACTGCAGAAAAGAGGTATCTCGTAGGATATAGCGGACTTCAAAGGCATACAAAATCTACGTTCCTAGCAGCAGGAAGATTGTAGTGAGGCGAGATGTAAAGTTTATGTAAGACAAAGCTTTCAAAAGATCTCGAGAGATGCCTATAGGAGATCAGTCATAAGATGTTCCTTTATTACAGCAGCAATAGGGACCACAAGTAGGACAAGCAAGGGGGGCAGTCACAGGATTCGAGTACAGTGACCAGCACCAACATCTCCTCAGGGGCAGGAGATCCAGGAAGTTCTCAGCAGACAAAGCTGCAGGTACAGGTAGAGGAACATATTGAACCTCACACCACCAGTGGTAGGACCAGTAGGGAAGTGCGTCAGACTAAGTTGCATGAAACGTAGGGCAAGAGGCCGTTTTCGTATGGAAACGAGTATGAAACGCTGAAACGCGTTTGTTACGGCCGTGAAACGTGTTTCAGGTCGTACTGCCACGTTTCACGAAATTGAAACGTGGCCAGTACGACTCACGTTTCAGCTTTTTACTTGTGTTTTTTTAATTTTTTTTTTTAGGTTATCCTAGTGACTTCTAGTTGCTTCTAGATGCCTGTCTAAAGTTATAAAAATGAATTTTGTCTCATTCTCTCATCACACTATTCAGAAAGTCGTTTCTCTTGGAGACTGGCAATTTTAGCAAAGGAGAAGAGAGGAAGAGAGCAGTTGTTTCAGTTAGGGTGTTTTGAGCAGTGAGCAAAGTAGATTTCAGCAGCAAGAGCAAGAGATTTCAGTAGCAAGAGAAAGAGATTTCAGCAGCAGATTTGGAGTGCAGAGTTTCCGGCTATGACATTCTTGGCTTTTTGGCTCAGCTACAGCCACATTTCTCCTCTTTTCTGGCATTTTGGGGTAGCTTCAGCTACAGAAAATTAATTTGGGTAAGCAACATTCATTTTGTTAGTTTTTTCCTACTATTTCTTCAATTTTTCTAGGGTTTATGTTGCTAAAAATATGAAAAACGTTTTTTATTTACAGATTTGTTTTTTTAATTTATTTTTGCAGCAATATCTTCCAGCCAAAGTGTAGTTGCAAGTTCAAGCCCCAGGGCCAACCCAAGGGCTGAATATTATCCTCTTTGGAGGCATGTGACGAAGCTTCAAAGATGTGCAGGTGGTGGCTCATGGGAATGGTGATGTAATCTTTGCAATAATTCGTACAAAGGCTCCTACCCAAGAGTGAAGGCACATCTTTTGCATGGAGGAGGACTAGGGGATTGCAGGTTGCACAAAAATAGAAGATCCACTGGCAAGGAGGGCATATCAAAAAGAGCAAGATGAGTCAGATGGTACTAAGAGAAGGCATGATGACCTTACTCAAGCTCCATCTAACATTGAGCCAAGGATTATAGCTGAAGCAAGAAAGAGGAGAGCCGGTCCCACTCAACAACATGAACAACCAGCACCCAAAAATACCAGAGGGGCATCCCCTTCAGTTCAGGATAGCAGAATTGCTAAATTGGTGAATGTGAAAGCAAGAGAAGAAACTGATTCTAGAGTGGCTAGGTGCATTTATGCATGTGGTACCCCATTCAATCTTGTTTGTTCTCCTTACTGGCAAGATATGATAAGGGCAATTAACAAAGCTCCTCAAGGGTACGAGGGGCCCAACTATGAGAAAGTCAGAACCCAGCTTCTCAAAAATGAGAAGGAGCTTGTGGAGGATATTTTAGCTCCAATTCGTTCTTCCTGGAGTAGCTCTGGGGTTACCATAGTCTCAAATGGATGGACAGATACAAGGCACAAACCATTGATAAATATCATTGCCACTTCTCCCAAAGGAGCAATGTTTATCAAGGCAGAAGACTGCTCAGGAGAGGTGAAAGATGCACAGTTCATTGCTGATGTTATTATAAAAGCTATTGAACAAATAAGGCCTAACAGGGTGGTGCAAGTTATCACGGATAATGCACCAATTTGCAAAGTTGCAAGTTTAATTATTGATGGGAGGTATGACCACATCTTTTGGACACCATGCATTGTCCATAATCTGAATCTGATCTTAGAGGAGATCGACAACAAAGTTTCCTGGATAAAGGAACTCACAGGGGAAGCAAGGGAGATTGTCAAATTCATCACCAACCACCACCAATCTTAGGCCATATTGCTAATTGGAGTTGTTAAAAGTCACTGAGACAAGATATGCCTCAAACTTCTTGATGTTGCGCTACCTTGTTGAGGTTAAGCATGCATTAGTTTCTATGGTGGTGAGTCAACTTTGGATTGAGTGGAGACAAGCAGATTCAGAGCGGGGATCTATGGTGCGTAGATTGTGCCTTGATGAGGATTGGTGGAGCAAAGTAGATTTCTTGCTAAAGTTCACAACCCCTGCATTTGAGCTTCTCCGGAGTGCCGACACTGACCAACCTTTCTTAGGAGAGGTATATGATGGCATGGATTCCATGGTTGAGGAAACCATGGAAATCATTTCGCAAGAGTCTCCACGACTTTTGTTTGTTGATGATCATTTTGCTGGTTTGGTCAAGAAAATCATTGTTGATAGGTGGAACAATTTCAACACTCCATTGCACACTTTAGCACATGCTTTGAACCCCAAATTTTGTGATGAGGAGCTTATTGCTCAAAGCAATGGGAAGAGGAAGGCACCCCATAAGGATAGAGAGGTGACTAATGGGGTGAAAAAGGCCCTTATGAGAATGTTTCCTTCTCATCTACACAGGGAGGTAAAGGAGGAATTTGCCAGTTTTGCTGCAGGAATAAATGATTATGCAGATATATCAACTTTGGAGGAGAGAAGCACCATGAATCCAGTTAGGTGGTGGATTTGTCATGGAGCAAATGGTGTACATTTGCAAAACCTTACCATTCGTATTCTTTCACAAGTGGCAAGCTCTTCATCAGCAGAAAGGAATTGGAGCACTTATGGTTTTATTCATTCTGTGAAGCGCAATAGGTTGGGCTCACAGAAGGCAGAGGATCTTGTTAATGTGCACTCCAACCTTCGCCTTGCATCTCGTAAGGATCCCAAATACAACAGTGGTCCTTCTAAAGAATGAGATGTGGATGCAGAAAATCTTGATTTGGATCTTTCTTTTGCTGCCCTGAATATTAAGGCCGAGTCTGGAAGTGGAATTGGCGCATCATCTTCTTCAGCACCACCATCCACTGTTGAGCATTGTACTGCTTCTATTTTTGATGAGGATTATTATGATGAGGATTAGTCTTTTGCCTCTATAGTTCTTGCAGCCTTATAGTCTTTATTGTACTTGCAATCTCATATATTAATATAAATAAAGGTTGATTTTGAGATTTGGATATATAATAAAGGTTGCTTTTGGATATTCCGATATTTTTATTTTCATTATGTGATCATTCATGAGTAAATGTGATGTAAATTTAATCTTAATGTTTAAATGTA
>APFE030838426.1:0-22580 GCA_000404065.3 Pinus taeda | reverse complement strand
GTTTCCCCATTTCCAAAATTTGGGGAGGTCGCGTTTTGTATCGCTTCCCGTTTCAGAAACTCGTACCCGTTTTCCCATTTCGTGCAACCTTGGCGTCAGACCTTGAAGGACACGAAAGATTTTGTCGAAGCTCCTAGAACCGACAAGAGGCAGCGCAGGCAACCTGATAGATACCAGGCCTTGGTGGCTCAGGTTGCAGAACCCTCCAGTTTTTAGGACGCTGCACAACATCAGGTGTGGGTGGATGCCATGGTAGAAGAGTACAATTCTATCATGACAAATGATGTGTGGGAGGTGGTGCCTAGACCAGAGGATAGATCAATTGTGGGTTCCATGTGGATCTACAAGATCAAATACGCTGTAGATTGCAATGTAGAGAAGTATAAGGCTAGATTTGTGGCAAAGGGGTATGCACAAAAAGAAGGAGTCGACTATGAGGAGACCTTCACCCTAGTTGCCAGATATACCTCTATTAGATCCGTCATATCCCTAACAGTGTAGATGGGATGGGAAATTCACTAGATGGGCATCAAGATAACATTCTTGAAAGGGGTGATAGAAGAAGAGGTGTACATAGAGCAGCCTGAAAGCTTCGAGACTCATGAGAAGCGCACTCATGTATGCAAATTGATGAAAGCCCTATATGGGCTCAAGTAGGCACCTAGGGCGTGGTACGGTCTGATTGATAGTTACTTGCAGCAGTTGGGATTCATCAAGAGTGATGCAGATCCCAATCTCTACTTTTTGATGGTGGAGAATGAGCTTCTCATTCTGGTTTTATATGTAGATGATTTGTTTTTGATGGGATCATCGAGGCTCATTGTGGACTGCAAAAGGAACCTTGCAGTAGAATTCAACATGAAGGATATGGGTCTGATACACTATTTTTTGGGGTTGGAAGTATGGCAGAAGAATGGGGAAATCTTCCTTGGCCAAGGGAGATAAGCTACAATTTTTTTGAAGAGATTCAGAATGCAGGATTGCAAACCGATGGAAACACCCGTGATTACCAACTAGAAAAAGATAGATGCCTTAGGGGATAGGGAAGTCGACCCCACCTTGTATAGACAACTGATTGGGTCACTCATGTATCTGGTCAACACCAGGCAAGACATTTGTTTTGCTGTCAATACCCTTAGTTAGTTCATGGTGGAACCAAAAAGGGTACATTGGGCAGCAGCTAGGCACATTCTCAGATATGTGCGTGGAACAATCAGACTCGGGCTGAAATATACTCGAGGAGATGATGTCAAGTTGAGCGGATTCACATATGTAGATTGGGTAGGTAGTTTAGTGGACAAGAAAAGTACCTCTAGGTACTACTTCAGCATTGGATCAGGGATGGTTTCTTGGTGCAGCAGGAAGTAGAGGTCAGTACTACTAAGCTTGGGAGAAGCAGAATATATGGCAGCTAGCCCAACTACGTGTGAAGCCATATGGCTTAGGAAATGATGGTGAGTTTGTTCAGGAAGAAAATGGGGGCGACCAATGTTTACTGTGATTATCAGAGTTGCATAAAACTCTTTGAGAATCCAGTATTTCATGATAGGTCGAAGCACATTGGTATCAGATGTCATTTCATCAGGGATTGTGTTCAACGTGGGGTAGTCCATCTGCAATATGTCCCCACAGGAGATTAGGTGGCAGACATACTCACGAAAGCTCTAGGGAGAGCTAAGTTCATCCAATTCAGGGAACAAATGGGTATGGTGGAGAATCCAATGTTTACTGTGATTATCAGAGTTGCATAAAACTCTTTGAGAATCCAGTATTTCATGATAGGTCGAAGCACATTGGTATCAGATGTCATTTCATCAGGGATTGTGTTCAACGTGGGGTAGTCCATCTGCAATATGTCCCCACAGGAGATTAGGTGGCAGACATACTCAAGAAAGCTCTAGGGAGAGCTAAGTTCATCTAATTCAGGGAACAAATGGGTATGGTGGAGAACCCGTTTCAGTAGTAGATGGAACCTCAGTTGCAGTAGCAGCAAATGACCGAGAGTTGCAATAGTTGACAACAGTTCAGCAGGGTCAACAACAACGCAGATGCAACTCATATTAGAGTTGCGTAGTAGTGATGGGCAGAGCAGCCAAACATCAACAACGTGACAGGAGGTAAAGCAGAGATAGGGTGTTGTAGCACTAGAACACATTCCTTGCTAAGTGGGAGTGTTGATTTTTGTAGCATCAGATGTGTTCTAGCCACACAATTTTGTGGGGAGGCTAGAATACATGTATTCTCCAAAACCCAGAAATCGTTTCTGGAAATTCCAACTAGAGACGACTTAGTTAAAATAATTAACTTTTTAAAATGATTCCCTAAGTCTAAACTTAGGAAATTTGGTTAATTAAAGGGTATTAATTAAGTCATGGTGAGAATCTTCTAGACGAAGACATGGATTGACTTCTAGTTAATTTTAGCCATCGATTATGTTTTAATCTTGGATGTTAGTGCTCCAATAGAAGATTATAAGAAGAAGTTGAGGTGTCGATGGAGAACACACCAGGGCAGATACTCAGTTGCTCAAGCAGATCAATTTTCTTAGTGGCTGAAGTTCGAAAAGAGAAAATTGAGTCGGAGAGTGAGTTGCAGGTGGGAGAGAGAGGTCATCAACATAGTTTGAGAGTGCAGGACGAATTTGGAGGAGGCAACACATAGGAGGGACGTAGGTCAGCGCAACAAAAGGGTTGATGCAAGGCCAATGTAGTCACTGAGCAGAGAGTGATGCAGAAGGGCCAACGAAAGAGGCAGGAGGTCCTCTTCGGGGCCAGAAAATTGCTGTGGAGTGTGAGAAATTCACCAGTAAATTTAACTCAGTGACTCTTCCTCTATTTTGTCTTGTACATAAGTTATTGCTGAAGATTAATAAAAGAAACCCTCATTTGTTGCACTTGTTTTCCCACATTGGGTTTTTCCAGGGACAATTGTCCAAAAATAACTATCACTGTGGTTATATATGTGCTAGTATTTTCCTTGTGTTTATTTTCTGCATAATTTTATTTGTGAACGCTGCTGTGTATGTATTTTGATATTTGCCATAGAAATCTGCAAATAATTTGTTTAAGTAATTTAACAAATAGAAGAAATATTATCAGTTACTGTAGTAGGATTCAGGATCACCGAATTTTCACATTATGTGCATAATGATAATCATTGTTGTATATTAATAGTGGGTAGAAATTAAGCTCCATCATTTCAAGATGAATGTGTAGGTTCTTGACATATTCTCAAATCCTCTTGGTAAGGTCAAGATTATCCTTCTTCAGAGAGAGGTTGGGAGTCATGGATAGACCCTACTAAGAAGGTCTTGATTGAACATTGAGCTCTGGGAGCTCCTAAGGGCCTGAGGTACTTCTTGATGTGATGAGCGACCATTGGGTGAGTGGTTCACCTTCCTTCTGTGATACCTCATGATGATATATGACACATAGGGTGAGTGGTTGATCTTCCCCTATGGTGGTTGTCATGTATGTAGGTTGAGTGGTTCACCTTCCCCTACGATTGATGAGATATGCATAGGATGAATGGTTCACCTTCTCCTATGACATATGAGCAGGATGAGTGGTTCACCTTCTCCTGTGGATACCCCAGTAAGAGATACATATAGGCATTTTGTTAAAATTGGCAACTAGGGCCAAATTCCACCTTAGGAAAACTCATATGATGGAGTCTGGAGATGATTATTGCATTGGATTCCTATTTTCGAGAGGTCCAATTTTGATATAAATATCATCTCATTCTGATAAGCAGAAGTGGAATTTTGAATTTATTCTCTCATGCACAAATTGTCAAGGTCGACCTTAGTCAAATGTAGGCTCAAAAGGCCAGTAGATGTGTCTCCTCACCCTAAACGAAGTGTATAAATAGGAGTGACCTCTCTCCTCATTTGGACATCACTCATCACATCACACATCTCTCTCTCTCCTCTCTCGATTTGTTCGTACAACTTGGAGGCAACCTCTCTCTACTTCGCACGTGTGGCAGGTGGCCGAATTCCTGGGACTGTTTGCTGGCCGAATTTCAGGAAAACAGACCAACGTTGACTAGGGCTCATTTGACCAACGTTGACTTCATTTTTGAGGGCATAAATTCGATCTTTGGAGGCCACATTTATTGGCATAAAAATCAAGGTGATTGGGGTAGTTTGACCAGAGTTGACTTTAGCATTTGATTGTAAAAATTACAACAGTATTTGACTGGGTTTGACCGAACTGTTTTGGGCTCACTTTGACTGTCTTGGAAGGCCGAATTGGACTGCTGTTGACCAAGTGCTTGGAGGACATTTTGGTGCTGCTTTGACCATCGTTGACTTTTTGGTTAGGGTTGCAGTTGACTGCTAATTTTGACAAGAATGTTTTGGGCAAGTAAACTTGATATTCGTACTCTTTCTCTCTGCTGAAATATTGAATAATAATAAGAAGATTTGATCAAGGGGTTTTACCCACATTGGGTTTTGCTTTTTTCCCTGGCATTTGCCAAATCTTGTGTCCTCTTGTCTTGGCTTGTCTTCTGCACATGTTTTTATGTTTTATCTGCATTTACTGTCAATGTGTTTAAGTTAATGTGATTGCTACTGGAAATAATTGGAAATTGTCATTGCGCTAATAAGGAACATTGAAGTAAATTGTGCTAAAGCATAGAACATACCATTGTTATCTAAAATTAACATGGTATCAGAGCTCAGGTGAAGACTAAGCCCAAGCAAGAGAGAGAAAAAGCAATCACTAAGGGAATCTGTTGGACAAGGACTTGGAACTAGTCCCAATGATGACTACATCTTACTTCAAATCTGAGGACAAGCTTAAGGACAAATCCAACTATCATGCATGGAAGATGTCTCTAGATTTGACATTGGAAGAAAATGATGCCATGGACTATGCCCATGGAAGAGTAGTGGAGCCTCCTTCAAATGCATCCACAACTGCACAAACAAAGTACAAGAAAGGCGAGGTTAAAGCTAAGAAATTTTTTGTTGATTCTATTCACAAGCCTTTGGTTGCCTATATTTCTGATTTGGAAACATCTAAGGAGATGTATGATAAGTTGGTTGGGATGTTCAAAGTAAATAATGCAAATCAAGTTCTCTTTCTCAAGAACAAGTTAAAAGACATCAAGATGGATAGAGGAGAATCCATCCAATCCTACTTAATGAGGATTACTGAGATCAAGAATGATATCCTATCTATTGGAGAAGTCATTGGTGACAGGGAGCTCACTCTTATAGCACTTGGAGGCCTTATAAGTGAATGGGATGTGTTCAACACTGCCATCCTCAACAATGATAATATTTCGAGATTTAATGAATTATTGGCTAGATGCACTCAAGAAGAAATAAGGATGATGGAAAGAGTCAAACCCTCCAATGGAATCAATCCTATCACCTTCTCCGCTCATGCTAAGAGGAAGAATAATGTTGGTCCAAGAAGACAAGGTAAAGGGTTCAAGCCAGGACTCGAAAAAGGAAGAAAAGGAAGATGCTTCAATTGTAACAAGTTTGGCCACATCGCTAGAGAGTGTCCTCACAAGAAGTATACTGCAAGAGATGATGACAACCATAATAACAACTACAAGGGAAATGGTAATCAAAGGAACAACAAGTTCAACAACAGAGGAAAGAGGAATGCTCCCATTGCTCGAAATGGAAATAGTCGTCCTCCCAAGAAGTCGAGAAACTCCAGGTATGAAGAAGTTAATGTAGGTGAAAGCAAAAAGAATTTTATCTTATTTCTGCCCTCACCACCGCCTCTCCTCTGGATACATGAGATCATTGGTTGATTGATAGTGGTGCCTCAAGGCACTTCATTGGGTACAAAGAGGCTCTCTCAAAATTGATTGAAAAGAAGACAAATATGGAGATTATACTTGGGGATAATGCCACTTATCCTGTGAAAGGAATTGGGACTATTACTCTTCACTTAAATCAAGGTCAAATCCTCCACTAACAAGAAGTATTGTATGTGCCTGATTTGAAAAAGAATCTGGTCTCTATTTTTGCGATGGAAGATAAAGGTTTCAAGGTGACATTCATTGATGGGAAAGTTCGTGTTTGGCAAAGGAACCAAAGAGATGCATTCACTCTTGAATTTAGGGTTGAAGGTCTCTATCAAGTTGGAGGAAGTCCGTTGGGAGCAATGACTTGTGATACTTCTTTTCAATACGAATTATGGCATCGGAGATTTTCTCACCTTCATAGAGAGGCATCTAGCAGTGAGGGCTTATAATTATTAGGTAGATCTGGTTCATATTTGCATGGCAACATTAACATAGGAAGAGCTTTTGGTTCCATATCTATCAACAAGTGAACTAACACAAATATTAATCACAAGTCATAATGAAAAATGTTTTTTTATAGCATCAAATGATATGTTCTTTTTGGCCATTACTAGTTCAAGCGAGGAGTAACTTTCGACTCAAATGCCTTCCTTATTTGTAACTATGATATGAAGAGGATAACCACCATTTAGGGCAAGCTCCTATTGGCAACAACTAAATGAAGGTTTTTTTGGTCTATTTTTAATTTTTTTACTGTTTTTCTTCCATGTAATATATTCCAGGGAAAATCTCTTGGGCACTTTCCCTCATTTCGAGGATGGTACCTAGGGTAAACCCTAGATTCTTCAAGGTACAGGGCTAGGTCAATAACACATGAACATATCATATATAGCTCATGAACAATTGGTTCATTAAGAAAAAACATGTCACAATGTGGGATTTGAACCCTTATAACAAGGGTAACAACTTTTTCTCACAACCATTGAAGCTACCCCCTGTTGACACCAAATCTAGTTATAAGTGGTTTATTTTTTTTTCTTTACCAAGTAACATACCTCAGGGAAAATCGATTGGGCACTTCTCCTCATTTGGAGGATGTTTCTCGACATAAACCCTATATTTGTAAGGACGCATAAGTGCTTTCTTTAAATGAAGTAACATAAATATCTCAAACATTGGCAAGTAATAATTTGCTTCTAGAATAAACTGCATTTTCTCCATTATTTTCCATAAATAGTGGAATATCAAAAGCTAAAAGAAGTTCACTTGAAAATTATGAAGGCACAACTTGCATAAATCAATGTAGTTGGATGGGAGAATTAGGACAACCATAATGGTAAAAATCAGGTTGCCCGAGTGGAAGAGACCAATAATCTCCTATCTGAGATGAAGCTCATCTTCATACATTAGCTTAGCTAATTACTATTTAAGTTCTAATGGAGAATTATGTTTCTCAAATTATTTTTTTATTTACAATCCTCTTGCCTCCTTGCAAAAACATCAACTTGTGATTTACTAAAGCTTATAGCCAAATTTCTATCATCCCTTAGCATCTTTTTTTGATTAGTTCTCTTTCTTGATTTATATCATGATATTAGATCAAGGTCCTTTTCCAAAGCAAGATGAGTAGGATGAAATATTTAAATTATGGTTGGATGTATTCCTTACATACTAAGGCATTCACACAAATCCCATTTCACAAGATCAAAATAAAGTTTTCAAGTGCCTTCAGTAGTATTTACACCAAAATTGGGGTTTTCCATCTTCTCACCAAAATTGGGGTTTTCCATCTTCTCTCCCTTAAAAAGAGTGCCATCCTTGGTATGATTATGGCCATGAGTATGGAACAAAAAAACCATACTTTTCTTGTTGTAAAAACTAGTTTTGACATTGCGTTTTCAACATTGTCATGTTTTTGTTTGGCTTTTGCCTCAAATTGCTTTATTTCTTAACATGGTTTCCAATCCAATATGTGAGCATGTTTTTGAAGAACATAATTGCAGTTCCCATCCCTTATGGCTCGCACAAGTCTCACTCTATATTGGCACACATGTATTGCTCTATACTGGCATTGGTCTCGCTTTATTTGGAAAATGATCTCGCTATTTGATATATGGTCTCGATTCAGTCTCACATGATCTCTATCTATTGCTTACAATTCCTCACCATGGCTTCATCACTCTCGCACATATGGCTACAGGGCTCACGTTTTTGGTGGTATAACATTGTTGTTTCTCTGCATGGTATCAGTACAAATTTCCCTGCATTGTTACAGAGATCCTATGCATCACAATGGTGGTATGTAACACACCTTTGTTCTATATCGCATCTCTGCTTTATCCCTCGACAGAATGCAACGGTTAGTCTCGACAATGATATGGTTGATTTCATTACTTGGTGGTATGGTTGATCTCAACTTCCATAGCATGGTTGACTTCGGTTTCTATGATCTATGATCTCAGTGTTATTTGGTATTTGCATTATATATATGATCTCTGCGATGTACGATCTCGGTCCTCTCAATATATACAATGACAAGATTGAATATCAAGGTATATGATATCAGTCCCTTGCGATGGCATTGACAATATATATATATATGTGTGTGTGTGTGTGTGTGTGTGTGTGTATATATTATATATATATATATATATATATATATATATATATATATAACATGGATATGCACAGTCCCTTGTGATGATGGTATTGACTCTTCAATGAGGGTATTGCATTGATTCATCATTGATCTTGATGCAGCACATCAGTCAAGGATGAACAATGATATGAAAATGACAATGGCAGTGACATTGTCTGTGCTTGATGAGCAAGCTCATCTAGGAAAGGCAGTGATATTGATTAGGCTTGCTGGGCAAGCATATGTTGTTGGCCCTAGGTGGCTTTATGTAGTACATCTCATTGTATCTCTTTCTGCTAAACTCTTGATATTAACTAAGAAGAATTGAGTTTGGGTTTTCCCCCTTGTGGGCTTTTGCCCTGGAATCCGACCTAAATATTGATGTCCTTATTCTGTACGCTTTTCTTCTATTGGTCCTTTTTGTTATACTGCACTATTGTTATATGTTGTTGATGATGATGAAATGGTATTGATAAATATACTGTAATGAAGAAAATTTTAAAATGTCTACATGCATCAATTTTCCCTAAAAATAACATGGAATCAGAGTTGGACTGAAGGAAATTTAGTGAGAAAGACACCATTAGAAGAGTTCTTGAGTTGATTAAACTGAAGGAGACATAAAAGAATGCTAGGGTTTGAAGGAAACGCTAAGGATCTGTCATGTCCCTTCCTAAATCGTTTTGGAACAAGATTTAATTTTGTATTGGGGGGCCAATTTTGGAGATAATGGACCCCATCGATGCTATTAGGAGATTAGACTAGGAAAAGATGTATTGTTTTGTAGTTAAGTTACACATGAGGGCCACCCTCACAAGGGAATTATGCGCTTCGTAGTTTGATTTGCATGGAGCGGGGTAACTTTTGCATGATGTTGGTTAAGTGGGGCCCATGTTGGAGGACGAAATGGAGGGAAAAGTGTCCCATGGAAACTATATAAGGAGTGCAACTCTCCTCTTCTTATTCATTCATGAGTGTATATCGATTTCTCTTGGTTGTTCGAGTTGTTTAGTGGAGTCACTGGCTGTTTAGCACAAGTTCTTCAGGCGAAGAGCTCACCCTTTCTTCGGGGGACTTCAAGTGCCACCCTAAGAAGGTTTCCTTCATTTCTTCAGGAGGAGGATCACATTGTGGTTTCCAGCAGTAGCATTTCCTCCCAGGTGGTGCGTATTTCTGGAGGATGCAGTGAGAGAGGAGGCCGAGTTGTTTAGCTGAGCAGTGGAGTTTTGCTGTGAGATTTTCCAGAGGAGAGGCTAAGAAGGATTGTCAGCTTTTAGGGGAGTTTGGGAGTTGATTGAGCTTCTGGTTAGGCATTGTGACTTTCGCACTACCTGGGCCAACGCAGAAGCAGTGTTTGGGAGCTTTGCCGTGGAGGCTGGAGCAGTTATTCAGGGTGAAGTTTACTCCCTTTCCAGAGCTTGGAGCAAGACTTTGTGGCCATTTCTTGCAGGGCGTATTTCTGGAGTTGTTTGGTGGGTGTAGGCCATAGAGGAGGTCGAATTTGGGAGGTTGGGTTTAGGCCAAACCCATTTTGGGTTTTTGTGGGTTTTGGCCAAGGAGCTTGTGGCCGAAGTTTCATCATTTTCTGAGCAACAGAGGAGGGGTTTCTTGCAGCTCCTTTCCAGCCAGGAGTTGCCGTAATTGGGAGACAGCGTAGAGCCTTAGAGGAGCAGTTGCTTTCTAGCATTTGGGATTACGGTTGACACCTGGGTTCTGTCTAGCTTGCCCTTGAGGCAAGTCCAGGTGCTTTTTCCACATTATTGTACATTGCTCCATTCATAAATAAAATGGCTAAGCTGGTTCTCATTTTTAATGTGTATTGATTATTTGCTGATTGTTTAATTTTTCTGTGCATAAATCAAATTTGCTTTTGTATATTACTGTTTGTTTAAGTTTGGAAGATTACAGGACCCTTGATGGTTAGGGTTTGGAAAGAAGACTAATGAAGTTGTGCTGATTGGAAATCAGCATTGGAAACCTTTTTGGATATGATCAGTGATTGTTGTGAGAAACCCCAGTTGGGCTCATCTTCAAGAAAAGGAAAATGGTACAGTGGTTGGACTTGGGAGGATCTATGAAATCAGAATAGCGCAGTTGTACCCCTTTGTTCACTTCAGTTAGTTTCATCATATGGCTGATGAACCTCAATGCCTCATGTCTGAGAAGATGCCTGGATTAAGAGGGAACTGGTATGATTCTTCATGATAAGTATAATTACGACTTTCTGCTCTTTTGGTAAAGTTAATTCATTAAAATTGGTTGTTTACTCTTGCTTGTGATATTGGCGAACATTGAATATTGAAGAAAGCCCAACCTGAGGATGGAGGATGTTGCAGGAAACTGTTGCTCCAAGAAGGAACTGATTAAAAAAATCATTCTCCTTGAAAAGAGATTTAGGACTTTGCAGGACCCTTGATAAAGATTCAGTTTTGACCCTTGACAAAGTGCAGTTGTTCGAGATCTACTGGAGGCTAATTAGGACACATTATTTAGTTTTATAATGGAGCACTGTTATGTCACCTTCCTGAGCTTTTATGGAGTGCTCTATGGCATCTATCCGAAGTTCTCTGTGGATTATATGTATATATAATTTACACTAAGTGACACTTGCACCTGCAGATCACAATGGCTTGTTACACAAATCAGTGGTTCGTCTTAAATGGCTCGCTATATCAGGCAATCATTCACATGACTTGCTGTGCACTGTGATCACTCTCTCAGAACTGTGATTTGATCTATAAAATGGTATCGACATCATTCACATGGCTCACATATATAACTCGTTGTTGAAGAGAGTAGTATACAATGGTCTGCATTCATTGGCACCTAATATGAGCTCAGTTGAAATCATAAGTATGATTCTGGTATCACTCTGTGGGACATATATCCGAGCATCAAAAAGTGACGATCTGAGGACTTCTGTAGCAAGAGACAAGACCGAGAGTTTGATATGTTTGTGTCTCCAAGTAACATGTTTGTCAATCTTGTAGCCAGAGGACCACTGCATGTATTGTCTAAGTTTACTATTGATGAAGTTTCAGTTACCATGTGTGCCATCCGAAGTTGCACTCACACCATACATATGTTCCAAAACTACAGTAGTGTGCCATCTGAAGTTGCATATTCCGAAATTACAGTTGATTGTCTAGGAATGTTACGAAGTCTATTGTATGCTGAGGTTGTGTGGAGCCCTACTTTGATGTATCATCTATGGACCTCTGTTATGACATCCATCCAAGGAGGCAATGTTCTTATGGAAGAATGTTATGACAATTAATCCGGGCTTACTATGGCAATTGATCGAGATTTTGATGGAGAATTCGAGCCTCCGTAGACAAGAAGTTTCTTATTGTTAATTAAGTCACAGTCATCTGAAGTGACTTTTCGAAGTTCCAGTTACAAATATAGCCATCAACCGTGACAAGTTACAGTCACCATCTGTATGTCATCCGAAATTGCAATATAAGTTGCCAAGCCTGTCAAGTATGTCGAGCCTCTTGCTTTGATACATTACAGTTGGGAGATCTTATTGATATTACTACAGTTGCAATGAATCAAGACCTTCAGTGGATCTACACCAAGTGACCAAAGCTCTATGATGTAAGACTTTGGTTGAGCTCCAGTAAATGACTAGTTCGAGACTTCAGATTGGACCGTGGGCAGATTGGACTGTGGGCCCTGGGGATACATAATACAGTATGCAAGTCTGATGATCATGTGATGGCTGGACAAAGGGTGATGACTAGACCTAGGGTACATCAGATGAATAAACTGATTGAAATTCTCAATATCAAAATTAAGAAGAATATGAAGCTATCCCTGATTTGTATAGCGCTTAAAAAAAGTGTGGGGGGGGGGGGGGGGGGGGCGGCATGAGCCCACTTGAAGAAGACTTGAAGTCTCCCTGATTGATGAAAAGGCTTCCTATTTAGAGGGAGAGGATCATGATAGGATCGTTGCATGCATTGTTGGTTACTGATCCTTGAGGATGAAGCACCTTTTGAAGCTACCTCCGAGTTTTGAAGAAAATGAGGACTCATGATTACAAATTAAAGCAAGAATTCTGGATTTGATCTGATGATCATTTGATGAAATGAAGGTATGAATTTGACATTTGGTTTTATGAGCTTACAGTCTATCTCTGACAAGAATGGCTTATGTCATCAGTCTCAGAGGGAGTTGTATGTTGATTAAGTACAGTCATCTGAAGTGACTGTCCGAAGTTCCAGTTACAAATATAGCCATCAACCATGACAAGTTACAACCACCACCTGTATGTCATCCGAAATTGTAATATAAGTTGCCAAGCCTGTCAAGTTTGCTGAGCCTCTTGCTTTGATACATTACAGTTGGGAGATCTTATTGATATTACTGTAGTTGCAATGAATCAAGACCTTCAGTGGATCTACACCAAGTGACCAAAGCTATATGATGTAAGACTTTGGTTGAGCTCCAGTAAATGACTAGTTCGAGACTTCAGATTGGACCGTGCGGATACATAATGCAGGATGCAGGTCTGATGATCATGTGATGGCTGGACAGAGGGTGATGACTAGACCTAGGGTACATCAGATGAATAAACTGATTCAAATTCTCAGTATCAAAATTAAGAAGAATATGAAGCTATCCCTGATTTGCATAGCGCTTAAAAAAGGCGGGGGGGCATGAGCCCAGATCTTGAAGAAGCTTAAGTCTTCCTGATTGATGAAAAGGCTTCCTATTCAGAGGGAGAGGATCATGATAGGATCCTTGCATGCATTGTTGGTTACTGATACTTGAGGATGAAGCACCTATTGAAGCTACCTCCGAGTTTTGAAGAAAATGATGACTCATGATTACAAATTGAAGCAAGAATTCTGGACTTGATCTGATGATCATTTGATGAAATGAAGGTATGACTTTGACATTTGTTTTTATGAGCTAAGACAAGAATGGCTTATCTCATCAGTCTCAGAGGGAGTTGTCCGTTGAACGCTCCCGGTAATTATAGCAAAGAACTTCCCTGTGTACGGAAGTGTACTATTAGAGGCATGCCATGCTTGATTTCTTATCTTCAGAATCCCATAATGAGCAGACTGCCAGGTGGATCCTTCATATTACAGCATGCAACTTGGACTCGAGAGAGTATGGTCATATGAAATGAAATTTTTGCAGAACAGGTACTGGGGCACCTTCATGAATTAGACAAGCTTATGCTTGTGGTGTCCCTGAGTGAGAGGGAGTAAGGTTAGTTAAATATTTTCTTTAACATGATTTTGATTTGGTATCCTAGATGTACAGAAAACAAAGGATTGCTAAGTGCTGCTGAAATCACTGCTGCTAGAATGGCTAGCTGTAAGACAGTGTGTTTGAAGAAGCTCTTTAGTGAGTTGTGTGCCATGATAGGGTTTTCTCTCTCCCTTGTTTGGCATGCTTGAGAATTTGTGGATTGAGGAGCTCTCCCCTTGTGCAATATTGTTTATCATTTTGGAAAACTTAATGGTAGATTGGAGATATTGTATCTATCTAATGTGAGGGTTTGTTTATGCAATTCTTTCACATGTTTATTTTGTTGGAAACCCTTGTAATTTGTCATGAAGGCCTTGTAATGGTGAATCCACCATTTGGATGATGCGATGTGAGAATTTCATTCCTCTTATATTCACTACTGCTATATTAGCTTGCTTCTAATAAATTATAAACCAAGTTGTTGCATGAATTAATACAACATCACCTTCATGGCTTTGTTTTAGAGTAGCAACCCTAGCCCTACAAGGTCAATTTTCAATGTCAATTTTCAGCAAGCTGAGGCAGATTTGTGGCATGCATATCAGCCTTTATTTGCCTTACACATTCATGCATTATCCCTCTTATATCCATTTCTTCTGACTCCATTTGCCCAATATTTGGTAGGCACTAGTCTTGGGGTTTTCTTTCATATTCTTTTCCCACACCATTCATTTATTCTGCTTTCACTACAACCATACATTTTGCTTAGGTTTAAATCTTCAAAGTCACCCAATGCCTCCACTCCATAGCCTTTCAATCTTATCTTTAGGAAATCCCCCTTGAGTTGGAGAAGAGACAACCTAAAGAGAGGAAAAACTATTGAGGTGACAATGGGTTAACAAAAAACCATACCAAAAAACCGGTGAACCAAAAAATACATAAAATATTCAAATTTTGAAAAAAACATATATATTCATGTGCATCCATATAAATCCAACCCATTATATCCAAATATTCAAAGTTTCTTATGTATATAACAAGTAAGGGTGCATATAACTAAAATAGCACTAAGTGCAATCCATTCGTGAACCAAAACATATCAACGAAGAGGCTCTATATGGCCTCTATACTCCAAAAACAATCATGATTCATGCCATAATGAATAACTATATACCATCAAAATCATTGCTTATATTGGGATTGTCATCATCAATATCACCCTTTAAGCATTAAAATAAGATAGGGAAAGCTTAACATGCCTAATCAATGATTTTGCTTGAGTGAAGGGTACATTTTTCCAGGGTCATGATAAAGGAGTTAAACAATCAATGCTACCAACATTGGGGTACATAGAGGGCTTGGTGCTTGTGATTAAATGCCATTTCCATACCCTCATACATGATAGAACCTAGTGGAAACTTTGCAATTTTGTCAATATTGAAATCCCAAAAACTATTAAGTTTTCTAAATTTTGAGTGGGATCTAAAATTCTATATTCTCCATATGGAATCCAATGAGGTTGGAACCACTCAAACATCTTGAAACAATTAATGGTACTGTTAAAGTTGACATTCTCCTTCATCTTTCATTTTTCATTTTCTATCATTTTACTTTAAGAATTTAATTTTACCATTAATTACTAGGGTGATTGTTTGTTTCTTTTTTCTTCAATTTAGGTTTTGTTTGTTTCTTTTTTCTTCAATTTAGGTTTTGTTAGTCCCTAGTTGTGCCATATAGCATCGTATTGAACCAACCAAAAGCTGTCCAAAACCCTGAATTGGACTACACTGGCCTCGAAACTGGTTAGATTTTTCGATTTTGCTATTCATATTTGGTTTTGATCACTATAGTGGGTAGCCTTCCTAAGTTGCATAAAGTAGCCCTTTGATGGTTAGGATTGTTACCAACAAAAGTGGGTGATCCCTAGGAGAAACTTTTCTCCTATTCATCTCTTCTAGCTGGCAGTCAACAACCCCTAACAACCACCTTGTAGCCAGTGTGATGTGCCATTCATATCTCTGCCACTTGCATCGGTCATATGTCTCTTCGCCCATTTGCCAAGAGCACATGTTGGAAGGTGGGGTTTTGATAAAAAAAATACTTTATTCATTTTTGCAATTAGGTGCTTATGCTTGTTTGCATTTGGGCATTTTGACAAGGATTATGGGGTAACTTGGAAGAAAGAAGGGTCTTGGCAGTGATCTTGTTTCCTCACCTTAAATGGGGATTTAATTTTCAAGCCTAGTCTAGTGGGAGCTCCCCTAATGGCCCAATGTGTATAGGAGGGGCACTACTTGGGAAGCCATGATTGAGATAGTGTAACCCCATCTCTCCTTGTTCCATACTTACCATTTTCCATCTTAGATTATGAGCCCCTATTCCACCGCCCTTCTTCTGGTTCAACTGACCATTGGTTCTCTGGGATTTGGCACCCACACATCCTCAATACCTAGGTAGGACCTGGAAATGTGCCTTGGGAGGTTGATGCAACTAAAAGAAACAAAAAAAGAGCATATGATGGCCACAAAAAAAACAAAAGAAAAACCAGAATGCAAAAGATAGTCGGGACTTACAAATTATACACATGGGCGAAAGCCAAGCATAAGCTCTACCTCATTCATATGGCGATCACCTGGTTCCTAGGCCATTGTTGCCCTATCTCATAGAGGACAAGGAACCTTTGTGTGTCCCAACCACTAATGGGTGATGAACTGCCCCATCCTAAAGGGGGTAATATTTGCTATACCTCAATATAAGGCAAGCTCTCATTCCTTGAGCTACGAACAGTAATACAAAGAAGAATCAAGAAAAAGTAAAAGGCATTTAGTGGGGTGGAAAAACAAAGGCTAAGGTTGTTGAGAAACCAAAATGCTTGAAGATAAGAGTTGATTTCTCTTAACTTGATAATTACTTGTGAATGTTTGTTGGTTTTTATTAATTTTATTTTCTCTTCATCAAGTAATTACCAAAATGTACAAAACATGAAGATCACAAGAGACAAAGGACACAAGAAACTAGGTTTCATTCCATGGAAAAAAACCCCACAAGGTGGAAAACCCTAGAAATCCTCTTCTTATAGAATCAGATCAAAGTGAGATATCCAAGACCCAAGACCAAGATTTCCACAAACACCCCAAGTCAGCTCTCCTCCAAGTCTCTTCAACAAGTCAAAGTCAACAAAAGTTAATGCCTATCAAGCTTCTCTGAAATCTGGTCAAATCCTTGAAAAATTTGGACTTGTAGTGAAGGCAGAATTTTGGCCCTATAACAATGTCAAAAATCTTTGAAAATCTTGCACTTGTGGACAAATTTAGGGCAACAAACTCGAATTTCTCTCTCCTTTGACTTTCGTTGATTTTCTTCTTCTTGCACAAATATCGATGTGATTGGATCAATGAGTGAATGACGCTGAACAACCTTGTATTTATACATGTCCATGAGGTCGAATAGCTGCCTCTTTAGGCCGACTTTTCTAGGGATGGCCGACTTGGTCTGTGGATGACATTTTGACTCTTTTGACTCGAGATAAAATAATTTTCTTTTTCTTACAAGAAGTCCAAATAGGACTTTTACTCAATTACATTTCTTTGACTCATAATATATATATATATATATTTTTTTTTTTACTTAATTGACCCTATAAGAATGAAGAACAAGCTTTGACTAGAAACAAAATAATAATAATGAATATAATAAATACATCAATAGTACATTTGAATTATATTATGAAGGCTGACACTAGTTACATTTCCAAGTTCCAACACTCCCTTTTAACTAGGGAGGTATTCATAACGACACAATAGGATACTCTCAAGTTGAAATATTCTCATAAAAAGGGTTCGGATTGATAAGCATAATTATAACCAACATTGTCAAAAATAGCAAGGCCTTGACTAACAAGCTCTATCTCTCCACTAGATCAGAGCACAATGCTGGGAGGCATAAATTTGGACACCATCTCCTTTCTAGGAACATACCCCATCTGGATGTTCATTAGGTATGTCCTCATAGGACTATTCTTATCTCGGATACACATCCTCTTCGGTACTCGGGACTATTCTTCTCTTGGATTCAAATCCTTAAAGAATATCGGTCCTAGATGCTTATCCAATCCACCATTCTCCTTGTCAGTGCCTTCACTACCATTCTCCTTATCAGTGCCTTCACTAGGCTTACGGTTGTTAGTCTTGGCCATAGTGCATGACGCATGGAGAATACGATGTCCACCCTCACTCCCTCTCAACTAGGTAGGAGATCTTCATTCCCTCTCAATTAGGGAGGAATAACCACAAGCCTAAGCTTGTCTCAAAAATACTCATCAATGCATCGGCTACTTGTTCTTCCGTGGAGATCTATTGTAGCTTTTGGCTCCTATCTACAGCATACTCTTGAATCATAAAGCACCTCAACCTTTCCTGGATCTCTGACAATCTTAATGTATATTTGAATCCAACATGTCATCAAGTAGTTCATCAAACACTTTATGGAGCCAAGTTTCTCCAAAACTGATTGCAAAAGCTTTTACATCTTCTTCCTTTGTATTGCAATGGACTTCAACTTCATGTTCTTTCTAGAAATCATATCAACTTCCAATTATTATCAGTAGTATCTCTATTAGCAACAGTGCTTGTCAAACCAATCAATGTAGAACCAATTGAAGCTCCCTCTTTCTGTCTAAGGCAGGTGACCTTCTTCTTGATCAATATCGAATCCAACATATCGTCAAGTGATCAACAAACTGTTTTATGACTTCTTGTATCAGTTCGCTGCCTTTTCTGCCTTTATAGCGTGTTGTCGCGCAGATTGGCACGACAACGCTCAGGCCGGGGGCTGTCACTCTGATCCCCGATCCCTCCGTTTAAGCCTGTCTCCCGCGGCTAAGGGGGGTAGACCCTATGAGATAATGAAGACCAACTGGCAAACAGTTGGTTGGGAGACACGAGACACGATTAAGATAAGCACTAAAATGATTTGATTAGTTAGAAGACCAGTGCCTTGAGAGATCATTATTAAGCTCATTACTTGCTAGATGATTATAGAAACGTGAAACGTGAACAACAATCATTTGTCATCGGCTAGATCACAGTGCTCTTTGAATGACCCAAATGATATCCAGCAACTGAAGATTTAAAAAAAGATGAATGCTTTCAAACCACCATGAGTTATAAACCATTAACTAGATATCATATTCGTATCTCGACTTGAAACTTCAGATCTCAGCGTGAAAGATATAACATGAAAACAACTGAATCTGGCAACAAAAATAATTTTCCCACAAAATTTTTTATGCCCTTGCAGACAAAGATTAAACTTAAAACAAAATTTAAAATTTAATCTAAAGCCCTGAAGGAAATTTTTTTATTTAAATTTTATATTTTATATTTTTCATGATGAAGACAAATGCTTTCAAATGAAAGAAGAAAATATGCGATAATTTTTCAAGATAGAAAACAAGCAAAGGGCTCAGGAAACCCCCTCTTAAATAAATTTTTTTGATGTCTTATGAGATTGTTGGCTTGAACAACTTGTGGGACCTTTGATATCGTTGGAGGTGACTATTCCAACCGAAGAAGTCCTCACACTCCAATAGCGCTGGCAACCTATCCCTTGAAAACACAAAAAACGCTTGCAAACGAATTGTTAGTGCAAAAAGAGACTTGGCATATAGAGACCAAGTTGAGCTTGTCATTCAACCGAGAATGACAAGCTACAACAAGTGTACAAAATATACCAAGCCCAAAGGAGATTTGAGATAGCTCCAAATCTCTCCTCCCTAGACAATAATGCCCTCAGGCAAATGCACAAAGAAAAACAACTAGATAGCAAATATGAAATCAAATGAATATCAAACGACACAGGTATACCTCATCAACCAAAGCATGCGCCACAAAAGAAGCCAGTAACCCCAAAGACTTTTATTTATTTATGTGAAAGGTAAGTACACAATCCAGCAGAGCTTCCGCCAGCCCAATAGCTCGTTCTATCCTTTACAATAAGAGCCCAAGGCTCATATAAATAGGAAAATGGGAGATGATCCCAAGGCAAAATCCAATGACAAGTGTAGCAAGTGACAATCCCAATGTCAAGAGAATTTGTACAAGTGGCTGCTATGACTGTCCATGTGTCTCCAAACTGCTGTTGCTGCCCACGAATTGCTGTAGATGAACATGTGTTAACTGCTGTTGACTGCCATGCAAAACTGCTGGTAACAAATTCGTATCGGCTGCCTTTGTAAACATGCTGGGACTGCTGATTTACTTGTGTTAAAATGCTGTCCACGTATACACTGCTGTTCAGCTCACGTCAAAGTGCTGTATGACCCACGTTAAACTGCTCTAACTGCTTGTGTAAATGCTATTTAAATTGCCGAGCCAGCTCACGTTAAACTGCTGCCCACGTGCCAAAATCTGACCTGCGTGAACTTCATGTGTATGAGCTGCCAACAGACTGTTCTGTCCAGCGTGGAGGTCGCTGTGTTGACTGCCCACGTGTATTTAAAATGCTGTTTTGATCTTCAACGTATATACCTTGCTGCGTATGGCTGCCCAGATCTGCGTTAAACTTGCTGTAGCTGCCTTTAAGATTTGCGTACGGACTTTGTGTGCTGTCCAATGTAAATAGTGAGTTGGCTGCCATGTTAACTATTGTATGGACTTGCCAACGTTAATGCTGTTGCCAACGTATAATATGCTGCCCACGTAGATTGCTGAGTGGACCACGTAACTGGCTGAGTTGACTGCGTATTGTCTGCTTTGACTGGCCAGCGTGTAATTTGGCATGGTTGATTTATGCGTAGACTAGGAAAGGAAGTGGGGTCCATTACCCACTTTATTAATTTACCTTTGCACTTTAATTTCAAATTTGATTTAAATTAAATCAAAAGTTGAACTTTAAGAATTCGATGTGCCTCATAAACTCAACGTGGGCCCTCTTTGACTTGCTTTTTGACTAAGAACTTTGACTTGAGTTGTGGCTTGCTTGGTGGGTCCCACATGCTCTGCCACATCACCTTTGACTCTCCACATAATTTCCATGTCAAAATTTGACTTATTTTGACCTTGGAAAAATTTATGAATTTTTCCAATTATTCATTTTTTTGAATTTTTTCTTCATTTTTGCCACTGTCACTTGAAAAAACGCCTTTTGAGGGACTCTGAGTCATTTTTTGACCCCCAAAGTAGGCTCTAGGAGAATGCTGGGCCTCTGAGGATGAATTTCGAGTGGTCATACGCCCCAGACATCTCCTAAGGCCACTTATTTATGCCTGTACATAATAAATAATTAAAAAATCCCGTTTTGCGGGAAATTTTTAACTATTAAAAAATCCTACTGAGACCTAGCCAAATTCCACGAAACTTTATGTGTGATCTAGTATGGTAATATACATCGACCCTTGACACTAAGATGTGTCAGGGGCTCAATCTTCAAACCGTCACCTCGGCTTTGGGGTAAAAATGAGTGAAAAAATCCAGAGAATTATCCTCTGAAAAAGAAAGGAAAAGAAGGGATAATTAACCGGATAAAAAAAACACTCCAAGGTGTACTCGTTTGCTGATAGAGTCCCACATCCTAGGCCTGCTACAAATTCAAGAAACATCATACTAGCATCACTTATTACAATTCCCCGTAGGGTGTGGAATCTGGGTACAAAGAAGAAATATGATGAGAAGATAGAAGGAGAGTTAAAAAACTCTGTTGACTGATGACATCTGATGGTACAAGTGTCCTCTGGATCATCCTTGGGCATGGAGTCGTCAAATAATCGTCAGGTGCTACTCCAGCAGTCAACATCTGGGTCCATATGGGGATGCATACTAGATATGAAGTGATAGTGTGCAAGAACCTGGAATCTGCATCCACCGACAAAAGACATATATCAGCAGTATCCATTCAAAATATCATCAAATGAAATAAAGTACAGAAACTTAGAAATGGAGATTTATTCTAAGAGCATAAATGACAGTTTATTCATGAAATAAAACTTCTTAAACAAAAATGACACGAGATAAGGTTAGAAATATGATACAAAAAGATGCCCCATGGCATCAGATGTCTTTGGTGAAATCCATCTTGAGAACCTGCCTACTCACAGGCAGGTCCATAGGTTCTTTCTTTGATGTGCCTTGCCCAATTCTGACTATCTTGGGATTATGAATCGCCCCAATTCCAACATGTTTGTGGCCATCAGATATACCAAACCTCTTCCTTTTCCTTTTCCGGCTGTTGATGCGCTGAGGCTTGATCCTGCTCAAAAATGGTGGTTCATTTTTTATATTTTTATTCTTTTTCCGCTTTTTTCTTTTCTTCTTGGTTAGTTGCGATGGTGATGATGATGCATTTATTACCAATCCTACCGCTTTGTCTTGAAAATGCTTTGATGGAAAATTAGAAGTACTCAATCTTTTTGAGCTATGCCTAATCTCTTCGTTTTGAATATGTTCTGTCAAGGGGGAAAAGAAATTTGTCAACACTGCATCACTCCCTGTCTGACATGATCTATAGATAATCTCATTATTGGGTCTCCTTGGATCTTCAACATGATATCTTTTCTCTAACTCTCGATCAAGTCTGACAAAGGTATTATCAGGCATGGGATGGTGGCATATGATAAGTCCATTTGAAGGCTGCCACCCAGATCTGATGCCCATTTTCTCGATAGGAGCATTCCCCATGCATCTGGAACATCTATCACAACAATATCCATAGTCATTATTCTATCTTTGTATGCAGCTAGGAAAACCTGTAAATCTTTAATTATCCCACATACTTCAATTCTTTTAGAATCCATTGAACATATGTTGTGATAAGGCCTAGAAACCCTTAAATTCAGTTGCTCCATGACTTTCTTGGTCATGACATTCGATGAAGCCCCTGAATCAAGCATGCAGTTGTGTAAAAGACGATCATTCACTATCAAAGAAACATAAAATGGTTGATGATCTTCGTTCCCCACATAACA
>APFE030838406.1:0-33492 GCA_000404065.3 Pinus taeda | reverse complement strand
TATTTTTAACCTAATGCAGAGTTTCTACTTAGACAACTCAAGATTCATGAAGAGTTCTTGTATGTTCTTGTTTTTATGCCATCTTCCAATACTTACATTGTAGTGGTGTTTACTTATGATACTTAGAACTCATCAATGATGCTCTGACTTCCTTCATAGATAAACTAACTGTGTTTCACTGTTTTATATTGCATTTCTGCACTTGAACTCTATAATGCCTTGACTTCCATGCCAGGTAGAATGTTTTGGCTTCACTACTGAAGATTCAAAGAGAGTTTTTAATGTCCTATTGTCTCATGGCTTTCCTCTTTCACTTACTTGTAGTGGTATGAATACATGTTACTTAGAACTCATCAATGATGCTCTAACTTCCTTCATGTATTTATAATTTGTGTTTCCTTGCATTGTATATTTGTTTTGTTGATGTATAAAAACTCTCTATGCCCTGACTTTCATGTTAAGCTGATCTTGTTGTGGTACTAAAACATACTTTGACTCCATATCCCAATGGTAGCCAACCTTCATCTTTCAACCTATAAACATATAAAATCACAAACCATAGAGTTAGCCATCTATCCATATCTTTAATCAATATCATTAACCCTTTGAGAGAGCCCTCTTAGGCTGAGGAGGCGAAGCCTTAGCTAAAAGATTGGTTTGAAATAGTTACACTGATATAGTCTGATCAGCAGCCTATCAGGGTCCTATTTTGGTGATAACATTTTGGTGCGTTTGCTGGGAGTCTGAATATTATTCATTCCCAAAATCAAGAAAGCTGAACTTCTGAAGGTAGCAGGAGCTCAGAAAGTTTTTGAGGCTACAATCTACCTTGGCGACTCCACACATCAAATAACAAATTGGAAGGTGACTCCACTGCTAGAAGATCAGTAGCTTGATGAAGTTTCAAGATGAGCTCCATTGCAAGAATGAATGCCAGGCATGCCCCTATGAATCAGTATCATATCCTTGGTTTTCCAAATCCTATGCCAAAGGTTGATTGGTTAGATGATCTTACAATATTCAAAGATGAAAAGAAAGACAATGCTGCTCTTCATTTGGTTAGGTTGCATATGCATGTACGCAGCCTTAAGGTTCAGTTCCTTGAAGATTGTCTCATGAAGATGTTTATGACCACTTTAGAAGGAAAAGCATGGTCTTGGTATAAAAGCTTGGGAAATGGTTCATTATATTCTCTTGCTGATTTCCATGATGTATTCTATGACATGTATAAAGAGTGTCATCCCTCCTTATTGCTTGTTAAAGATTGTTGTAAACACTCTGCGAGTTTTATTCAATATTTGGAGGATTGTTATGATGATGATGAATTCATGGATGAAGAAATTTTAGAGGCTCTTTATAACAATACATTTCAACACCAAGAAGAAAGGATAACATCCCATGAAATGCAGCATGAAAATCAACATGGGTTTACTTATGAGAATCATATTGCATCCTCTGAGATTGATGTAGAGATGCAGCAGACTTGTCAGTCTTCGGATCATAATAAAGATGAAAATAATTGCAAACACCAAGAAGAAATGCTGGAAGAAATTTTTTATAACCCTCAGGCAGATGAAAAGGTTGATCATTTATGTAACTCCTTACAGCAGACTACTTCAAAGAATGATCATAATAGTGAGGAAAATTACATTGTCTATGGAAATCATGTAGAAAGGCAATTGGATAACTTATCAAAGGAATTTTGTGTGGCTGAGGATCAATTGTTTGAAGATATAGAATGTTATGAGAATCATCAAATTAACCATGTGCTTTTTGACCCTATAGCTGACTACATGGAAAAGATTTACTGTTCAGGCTTCCAGTTATATTTTCATCTTGAAGAACAGTTACACCTCATGCTGCCTTGGTTATTTTAGTATCTGGTTTATTTTTTCTTCAAGCATAGTCAAGAGATTCAAGTGTCAGATCAGCTCGATGACTGGCTTCATTGGAATTTTCATGTTCTTTGAGCTACAAGTGGAGATTGCAGCTAATAGGGTAGGTAGGTAGATGCAAATAAGCTCAGGGTAGGTTGATTGAGCATCTATTCTAGTAGGTGCAGTTTGAATTCTTCTTGCAGCAAATCATTAAAGGCTTGAGGAGCAGATTGGGCAGAAGTTCAGAGATTTATTCTAGAGAATGGATAGCGGCACTCGAGCTACAGGTTCTTAGTATACCACAAGGGCACACTATCCCTAGTGGAGCCACTGTTATCACTGAAAAAAATTCCCAAATTTTGCACATCAGTTTGATTCCAAAGGGTTGGTGTTAGTCTTGGTCCAGTCTTTCCATGGTTTGTTTTAGATTCTAGGACCTAGAAGGGAGTCTTTTTGGCATTGTCAAATAGGGTCAACACTCTGGTTTTACCTATCACTGATCTCACATCACACCTAAAATTCCATGTGTCAAACTTGTGTCAAGGTTTTCATGCACTACAAAACTACCTAGGACTTTTTTTAGCACAAAACATAGAATTTTCATTGGCTGCGCTATGAAATCGTGGAATCTAAACTAGGAGTTTTTGTAGCGCGCTACGAAACCCCTGAAAAAGCTTGTTTTAGCATAAAAGTCTTTGTTTTCTGCTTTTACTAGTCAACTTCCAGAAGGGTTCCTGAGCAACTGAGAACTCAATTGTGAAAAATGAAAGAGGCTTGTCTTCCTAACATACTAAACTAAAAAAACCTCTTTAAGTTTCTTTAAATTCGTTCTGAGGTGGGAGGAATATATGGTTAAACTTGCACTGCGAAACTGCTGAAAGTCAAGCTTTGTCTTCTTGTTTTAACAGTCTTTTTCAAGATCAGTGTTTAGTCACAGGAAAAGGTATTTTGGAATTTTGAAGGAGGTTTCTCTTCATAAACTCTCCAGCTACAATAACCTATCTCACTTTCTTCATAAGTATTTTCAGTTGGGAGATAATAAGCTTTCTTTGAAACCCTAATTTCAGAGAACAGATTTTTCCTGTTTTACATGTGTTTTTCAAGGACAGATTCTGGAAAGCTGGAGAAGTGTTTTAAAAAACCAAGAGATTTTTTTTTCTAGACATCATGGACTACAAAAACCTCCTTCAGTTTCATAAAATATGTCATGGATGAGAAGATAAAGGCTCTGACCCACATGCAATTTTCAAGGATCCTAAACCTAAAAACAGGGAAACATGTTCCCTAATTTCTAGGGTTTATCATCAACAGTAAGTGACAATGTGGGAGGATTCATCAAATTCGACCTCATGAGGTTTCAACTGTCAAAGAACGCATTCAATGTTTAGTTAAGGTGGTTTAGTCATAATAAGGAGTTACACTCCTAGTTGTATTAGGTCTCTAGGACTGCTAGTTAGCTGTCATTTGTATTTAATAGTTTGTTTTATGGTTAGAATTGTTGTCACTCATAGAAAATTCGAATTCTCTTTATAAGGGATGAGGGAATCCATATTGTAAATGCTATATATAAAGCAAGAGGTTGAATTAGCAAAGGGTTGGAGACTTTTTGGCTCAACTGCTGCTCTATGTGCAGCCTGTGTATATTTTTAACCTAATGCAGAGTTTCTACTTAGACAACTCAAGATTCATGAAGAGTTCTTGTATGTTCTTGTTTTGATGGAATCTTCCAATACTTACATTGTAGTGGTGTTTACTTATGATACTCATAACTCATCAATGATGCTTTGACTTCTTTCATAGATAAACTAACTATGTTTCACAGTTTTATATTTTCATTTCTGCACTTGAACTCTATAATGCCTTGACTTCCATGCTAGGTAGAATGTTTTGGCTTCAATACTCAAGATTAAAAGAGAGTTTTAATGTCCTATTGTCTCATGGCTTTCCTCTTTCACTTACTTGCAGTGGTATGAATACATGTTACTTAGAACTCATCAATGATGCTCTAACTTCATTCATGTATCTATAAACTGTGTTTCCTTGCATTGTATCTTTGTTTTGTTGATGTATAAAAAATCTCTATGCCCTGACTTTGTTGTTGCTGCTTGACAACCTTTTATAATTGGGACATCTATCTTTCCTTTATCATGTGAAAATCCAAATAAAAAATTTTAAATTATAGACATCTAAAAGACGCAAAATTGAAGTGAAAATGTAAACTCTCACTATTCTTAAATTAATCTACATACTTGAATTCATAAAAGTTTCTTATATTAATCTACAAACACAACTATGATCTTAAGAACATTAGGACAACTGATCAAGAGTTTATTCCTCCAGATTAATGCAATGAGAGGCGAGAGAAATTTGATTTCATGGTTTGTATTATTGTTGAATTAAGGAGTATTGGAAGATGTGATATAGTTGAAACAAATAAATACATAGATATAGATATTGAAATAAATAATGTTATTAATAAAAAATATGAGAATCATCATATATTCAACAACATTGAAGATATATATATATATATATATATGCACAACACCATTGAAGATTTATACAAAGTTGTCTGAAGGTGGTACAACGGAACGTTCGGATTTCGTGCAGGTAAAATCATTCTTTGTATATTGTGCAATCCAATTTCTTCTGCTTCTAACTCGACGCAATATCTATATAACATCAAAGTATAATGAGTCCATAGGTCTTACTCCAAGAGGGAGAGGACGTCATAAGTAAGTAAATGAAAATACAATAATAATGGAAGATATGCAATGATTTATTAATAGTAAGGCAAGGAAAGGACAATTAATAAACAAATAAAATATGGTATAAAAAAGAAAAACAAATATTGATTATGTGAAACATGTTGGAGATGTTAACGTAGGAATTAAAGTAGATCCTCTCGTGTAGGCATTGAATGAATAAGTTATTTTTCAACCTTCAATGAAAATATAATAAAATGGAAGATATGCCATGATTTATTAAAAGTGAAATAAGGAAAGAACAATTAATAAATAAGTAAATTATGGGATACAAATAAGGAGAGATTATTGATTATGTGAAACTTGATGGAGTTGTTAATGTGGGCATTAAAGTAGCTCATCTGGTGGAAGCATTGAATAAAGTAGTTCTTCTGCAAGCTTCCTCTGTGTGACATGATTGTTGTCTTATATTATGTTGTAATGATTGAAAGTAAATGCGGGGAAAATATAAAGATCTTGTAAGGAATGAACTCTTGATATTAATGTTCATGTAAGACTCGACATTCATTTTGTACAATGTCTATTATAATTTTTTATGATACCATGCCTTGGGATGTATGTATAGTTAATACCAAGCCATTTTGAGGGGAATTTGTGTACATCCATTTCTTTTATTTTTGGAACAAGAAAATGAGTAGGCTTGTTTTGGTCTCCGGGAGGTCCAATGTATTTAGCAAAGTCTACAATGACAAAGGTTGGAAGCTACAAAGGTGTAGTTGATTCTTTGTAGAAGATAGATATAATTTAATCAAGTGAATTAACAAGTCTAACTGAAACCCATAGGTTTGAGTTCAACATCATTTTTTGGCTTGTGCATAGCAACATAATTGGCTCTAATTGATCATCTTTAGAGGAAGAGGGGAAATTTATCCTATTGTGTTTAGCAATGCATCGTATGACTGGATTATTTAAAGATTTCAACATTTGTTTATTATGTAGAAATTTTTAATCATTGGTTGGAAGTATATGCTTAGAGTCATGGAATGAATGTATCTCATCTTCAATCAAGAAGGAATCTATTCATGACATGAGAAGTGGCCAATCTTCGATCATTGGGTTTGAACATTTGATGTTTTGGAGGAAGTTTCTAGAAGCAATTTAGGGGGTGTTGTTGCCTTGCTGACGAAATATAGTGTCCAATGTGATGATTGTTTTGAAAGTGTGCCATAGTGTACTTTCGTGGGACGTTGCTACATATAGTGGAATCTCTCTAATGAGTGAGACATGATTGAGGTCATTGACTAATATAATTGAGAAACCACCAAAAGGGACATTAAATTATTTGTTATGGAAATGCTTCCCAGAGGTTTTTGTCGATGTGGCCAGAATTTTTTGACACAATGAAGTTCATTCTATCAATTAAGATGTATCAAATATGCTGAAGTTATTCTTAGAATTTTGTGAGAGCATTTACTTCTAAGGGAATGATATATTTTAGGATTAGTTGGAGAGAAACATGGATTGTTGATGCTTGTATGTTTAAGGTTGCAACACTAGTAGGAGAAAGCAACATGATTGGTGAAAGGCCTGAGCCAGTAGGAGGTGAAGTTCTTTCTTTAATATGATTTATTAAGAAGGATTTTCTAGTTCTAACAATACCTTGTATAATCATTCTTAGAGGGAAAATATCTTTTTTTGCAAAACGATTGGAAATAATGCTAAGAGATTGGGATTGCATTGGGGATAATGAGTTAGGGTTAGTTAGATTGTGGTTGCATGTTTGATAAATATAGTGGATGGAGAAATTATTTTCAATGAATTGTGTGCCTATTTCTTATAGGTTGAATGGGATAGTCATATGAGTCCAATTATGGTTTTCAAAATCACGAAGGCCAAACTTGTCAAGGTGATTTATGTTGATGTCATTTGTAGGGTGTAGCTAGGAGATTAATTCCAATTCATTAAGGTCCATGGATTTTGGAGGTTGGGCTTCATGAGTAGGTGATTTTGCATTTACAATAGGAGGAAGCTTAGATTATGTGTGATGAAGATGCCAATTTATGTAAGAAGGGTGAAAGCATTGCCAATTTGCAATGAAATATTAATTTCAATTTCCTATATCCAAATCAATATTGAATTTTTTTTTGTATATTATAGGTTCAACTCTACAAAAGTCAACATAAGAAGGTTCATCTGTGGATGTTATTATGGAGGAGCGTGGTATCACAAGAACAATGGCTTTTTCAACTCTACATTTACATTTGTTTGTTTTTTGATGAGGATCATATGATCAAGATCTTGCTAGATCTATACATGAAGTGGGGTGGAGGGGAAATTGGTGTTCAATGTATGCATCTATGAAGTGTGACAATGGAGATGGGGTGGTGTGATTTTGTGGAGGGCACATATACCTTTTTTTGGCTAACATTTTAAGTATAAAAACAATCAACTAACAATTGTGAGTGGCAATTTTTGTAGCATATGGCAGGTTTCTTGTGCTCCAATGTCAGGATCAAAAATGTTTCTACAAGGAATTTTTGAACCATGGTGGTTGAAGTGTTAGCATTAGTTTAAGTGCTTTCAGAATTTGTTTCTGATTTGGATGCATACTTTGCGATGTATTTTAAATGACATGGTGAGAAAGTGTAGGTTGGTAATCAACATTTGGGTGCCAAATAGAGAGTATAGTAGGGTTATGGCTATTTATTCAATCGTAGTTGCGAGTAGGGGTATTTATCTTTTGGCTATTAGAGTCAATGGCTAAGGATGAGGTTGGATGTAATTCCGAAGGTGCTTTATAATGACACTCTAATGTTGAACCATTTTTTTCAAGCAAGTACTTTCAGTGCATTTTGTGTGATGTTCAATGTGGTTGACAATTTCTTCATAATCCTTGGAAGGATCAACTTTGAAGATATATGGCATGGATAATAGGAAAGGTTCTTCCGAATTAGAGTGAAGAACAGGTTGTTTTGAATGGGGGGAAGGATGGGGGTTCCAAGCTGATATGTATGTGTCAAAGAAATGCTTAGTATTCTCAACTGCATCTACATCATCCTAATTTAGATTCTCCATATCAAGTGTGTTTTTTAACCAAACAAAACCATGGATATGTGTAGATCCTTTATGCTACCATTCATACCTATAAAGGAAGATTTTTGTTAGAAAATTTGCAGTGGTTGAAGTTTGTTGTATATATAACTGTGATAATATTATAACCGAGTGCATAACTGTACCAATAATATTTTGTTTGTAGGTGTTTTTATAAGATGACTTCATGAAATATTGTGAATATATGGTGCATATATAGTGATGTTAAGTGGGAGTTAGAGACAATGTTTTAATTTCTCCATTTTTGTTTTTTTTGTAACATCATGAGTCTGAGTGCCTGGCATGATTGCATGAAGATCATGCCATTTTTCATCAGTAACACTCAATGTGAAGAGTAATGTTGGGTAGCTAATTTGAGATATCATGTATATTAACTCATTCTTAGATTTGTTCCAGAAATATATTATTCCATGGAGGGAGCAGTGGAACAAAATAATCTGATTTGCTAGTTTATCATCTCCAAATTGTTATAGTCAGATGTTCAGGTCATTGATAGATGTTTGGAAGTTATCTGCAATGTTTTTATTTACGAAAAATGAGGCTATTTTCTGATTTTGATGGCACATCATGAGATTGTATAGGTAATAATGAAACTTTGGGTGCTTTCCAAACCTATTGTCATAGTACTATATCAAGTGAAGTGCATATTCTTGTTATTGAACTACTTTCTTGCTTGGTTTATTGAGAATTGAAACTCTGGTGGGGAAAAGTGTGGGGAAAGCCATACAAGGGATACCTTATGTGTTATATCCATTGATTGGAGATAATTCGATTAGATGTCATTCAATTGTAGTATCAGAATGGTGGTTGGATGCTTGTAAATATCATCGTATTTCTTGTACTTATATATGCGTATTCATAACAGTGGGTATACATGATGAATTTTGTTAGAGATTTGTGTTAGTGGAATATAGATGAGATGAAAAGAGAGTTGGTGATGAATGTTGGGTGGTTGGATCAATGGTGTTAGAATGGTGAAGAGAAGGGGAGACATCAATGAGAAATCTGGTAAGGATGCGAGTGTGTTGTGGTCAATGTGAGCATCTTTATAGTAAGGGCCATTTGATATTTTTATTCCATTGTGGCCAAAACACGATGTCTACTTACGATGCAATTGTAATATTGATGGTTAAAGCTATGACGAGTAACCAAAAATATGTCTAAGTCCTCAACATGCTGAGGTAAGATGTTGGGTATTGTTATAATGTCTTGTGGGAAGCTTATTGTATGGCTACTGTATTTATATTGGCAACCACATGCATATGTTACTTAGAGTATCAGGCTAACTCTATCTATGCGAATTTCTTTGCTTTATGTAAGACAAGCTAAGACAGGTGATTGACGACTAATGTCCATGTGATTCTACAATGAGAAGCAATGATGGTTTATTTCAGACATGCATCTAGAGAAAAAATGCATGTTGTTGGAGATGCAGAGATGGATTCTAGGGTATGATCCAAGACAAATGGAAGATGAATTTGTTGGTGGGAGTTTATCAATCCTTGCATAGAATTCATGATTTGCATGGTGTTAGCACCCGTAAATCCCTTTATGCTGAGGAAAGGGCCACATAGGTAACCACAAATCGCTTTTGGCTAGAAACTGGCCTTTTCTAGCTGGAGGGGACTCCCTCACTCAAAAAAAAACTAAAGATTAGAGACTCTAAAGCACACAATTTTACAGAGACAAAATCTGAAAACAATTTTAAAAGTTTATTGGAACTTGGTGAAAGGTTCTGGAATATGGATGCATGTGATCACAAAATTTGATAGCTCATCATAACCAACCAATAGAAAACACAGAGGCTTGTCTAGCACATTTTCTGAATAGGTAACAATTCGAGTACATTGGGAAATAAACATAGAACAACACTCATCCACATGTGACAAAACATATTAAAATTATGTTGCTGCATAAATATAGAATATAAAGGCATAAAACATTTTATTTTCACTTGAAACATTAAGTCACAACCAAATTAGAGCATGCATGATGAATTCTAGCAAAGTTGTTTCAATTATAACTTTAAGAAAAGCAGAGGAAACGTGTATAAGGTGAAAAATACATCAGAGACGAAAAAATTTGAAAAGATATACCGCAAGAATATTTGAGTAATAATTGACCAAACTATGGATGAAGCATTTTATTACTGAAAAGATAAATCACAATGCACACAAGTATATTTAAAATCATTTCACCACACCATTCAACCCCTTCTAGATTGTATCATTTGGCAATAAATAGCCTTACATCCTCAAAATTCCCATGACCAAATACAATGAATGTTTGATCCATGAGGTGGGTCAAATCAAACTAACTTAGCAACATCCTTAAAAAAACATAAAGTACTTTATCCTATCTCCTAGCTAATGACATATCCATTCATTCTATCTTTATCGCTAGCACAAAAATAGCAAGGTAGAAATTTGATGAGTTGGATTAGGACCCATATGATGTTTCAAACCCTTCAAAAGTTTGAATTCACAAATCGAATTTAAGAAAACTTCATAATTCTGGCAACAAGAAATTGTAAAAATCGGTCTCTAAGTAACGCTTGTAACTACCAAATGGTAGCACATGTGTAAATTCTGAGATAGGCTTTTGTATATGAGTTTGTTTTGAAGAAAAAAATCTCTCAGATTCTTGAAATTATTCCCCAGATCCTCGTAAAATCCTCTTCAAAACAATGGCTAAAACAGGCAATTTTCACAGTCCGAGAAATATGCTTTGAAGATGCATTCGAATATCCCAATCCATGACACTGGTGAAAAAAATGGGAGAGGTTATCGTTATTTGGCCCATCCTTAAGAAAAAAATCTTTCAGTTTCCCAAATTCACCTCCATTTGATCGAAAAATGTTCTGAAAAAAGATGACTAAAACAGAGTATTTGTGCAGCACTGCACAACAAACAATCTAACTAGCACTCCATGATCTATATGGTTGTACACCTCCTCTAGAAAAATTGATAAAATGGGTAGGCTTGAAATGACTTTATGATGGTGTATAACTCTTGAAGTAGTTCTCCAAATCTTTCAAGCCTCCTAAATGGTTGATACCCACCTGCGCAGTAGTTGCGCATTGACCATGACTCCCATTAACTTAACACTCCATGCTTTTGGTGAACCCTTTATGACATAAAATTGACAGTGAATGATAGTGACCTTTGATAATATGATAGAAACAGTGGTCATAGGCTAAACTTATTCAAAAACCAAAAATGAATGAATAAGTCAAATACATTTGATGTCAAAAATCATAAGACCCTAACACATGGGTAATGTGGGTGTTGTTAAAAGCATGTGCTATAAATTTGGTGGTGTTGTATCTTCAGGAACATTCATCATTAGAAATAGTGGACGTTTGCATAAGTACTTGAAAATAAGGCAATGCACCTAGTTGTGACAAAGGAAAAAATGAGAATGTTATGGGGAACTAAAAGAAGGATAACATTGAATAACGATTAAGAAATAATAACAAGTGAATAAATAAATATATATATATAGAGAGAGAGAGAGAGTGAATCAGGCAGGATTTTATATTAAAATATTTCAAGCCATGAGAGTAACTCCATGAATTAATTATTTATCACATTAGATAAATCATGAATATATACATGATTGGTGAGACTCTTGGGATTTCAATTACAAGGTCTCTTGGTTTTCTCTAATTCAGAATTGAATCTATTTACAATTATTATAATAATCCCAATCCTTTTGGATTAGGTGTCAACATTCCCCTCCTAATATGAAGGGATGTTGATGAGTCCAAGCATTATTCTAAATATTTCAAACTTTTCTCTTCGAAGTGCTTTGATTAAGATGTCTACAATCTGCTCATTTGTGGAACAATGTTGTAGATGGATAGTCTTGGCCTCAACACGATGTCGAATCAAATGATACTTTGTATCAATGTTCTTGGATTGATCATGGAACTTTTTTTTCTTGGCCAACTTTATTGCAAAAGTGTTATCAATCAAAATAGGAGTTGAATGCACTTGTTTCTCCTAAAAATATTCCAAAATTTTCCCGAGGCACACAATTTCCTCCATTGCTTCAGTTACTGCCACATATTCTGCCTCAATTATGGAATCTACTGGAACTGATTGTTTACGTGACCTACAGAAGAAAACCCTTTATCCAAGACTCATAACATAACTAGAAGTAGATACTCCAATTTATTTATCTCCATTAAAATCTGAATCAGAGTATCCAATCAAGCTGAATTCATCCACCTGTGTATACTTGAGTCCAAATTCATGAGTTCCCTTTAAGTACTTTAGAACTCTTTTGCAACAGATTAATGACCCTCACAAGGATTTTGCATAAACCTAGAGAGGATTCCAATAGCAAATGAAATGTATGGGCTGGTAGTAGACAAGTAGTTGAGACTTCCTATGAGTTGTCTGTACTTTGTTGCATCCTCAAATTATTTTCCTTCAGTGCATGTGAGATCTAAATTCTATTCGATTGGAGAATCAAAGGATTTCACTCAACCATGCCAAACTTGTTCAAGACATCTCTAATGTACTTCTTTTGAGAGAGAAATATGAACTTGAGATGTTGGGTCACTTCAATACCAAGGTAGTAGTGAACATATCCCAAATATGTCATTTCAAAACCTTTCCTTAGTTCTTTCTTTATGGATGCAATGTAATTCTCAATATTCCCTGTCATCAGAAGATCAACTACACACACCACAAGATATACAAATATTTTGCCAACTTTCTTGACAAATAAAGTTGCATCGTCAAGATCATAATGTTTAAAATTGAGTTTTAGAAGATGCTCAGTTAATTTCTCATACTAGGCTCACGTTGCTTATTTGAGTCCATACAAGGATTTGAAAAGCTTGCATACTTTTTGTTCCTGACCCTTCAAAACAAATCCTTCTGGTTGGGACATAAAAACATTATGTTTCAAATATCCATTCACGAAAGAATTTTTTACATCCATTTGATGGACTTTACAACTATGATGGTAGCCCATTTTGTTGTGGGGGGGGGAAGTATCCTCATAATCGACCCCTTCCTTAAGTGAAAAACCTTTTGCCACAAGCCTGGATTTATGCTTGTCAAGTGAGCCATCTGATTTATACTTGTCCTTGAAGACCTATTTGTAGCCAATTGGTTTGGTTTCCAATGGAGGACCAACTTCTAGGTGCCATTATTTATCAAAGCATCATATTCTTTCTATATTGCTTCTTTCCATTCAAAATGAGAAGTGAATTATTTGAAGGAATTTGGTTTGAAATTTGTAGACAAATTTAGTTCACAATCATAAGAATCATCCATATCAACAAGTGAATCAGGATCATCTATAACAGCTCCATTATGTCCGGTTGAGATTCTTGTTCTTGTCTTTCGAACCTCATCAGGACACACACTTTAAAGTGTCTTTGTGAGCCATTTTTAGGACCTTCCTAAGATGAACCAAGCTTCTTAGTTGATTGAGGTGGGGCTAAATCAAGATTTAGCTTAGCAATTCTCTCAATCACATCACTTAGTGTCATATTGATAAGTGGTTAGAGCTTCATGCAAGGGAGAGAGTGCTTCAAAAGGAGATTCCATAGATTTATCCAATATAGGGATGTGTTGGTGGTGTTGGACCCACCAACATGTCAAGGGATCCCCTCGATAAGAAGTCCCAACTAGACCTTAGATCATTTGGTGTAGGAGTCCCAACAGTGGGTGGTACGGTATTGCCTTGACCACGGTTGTGTGTAGAGGTAAGTAAGATGTCCTTGTTGGTAGAAAGTATGTGAACTTGTAGCAAGTCAAGGAAGGTGCATGAATGACTCTATCAGTCGAAAGGGGAAGTGAGTGTGCTCCTTAGAAACATGTGATAACACACATCTTGAAAGGGAATACACAAGCAGAAAGAAAACACAAGATGAAAAATAGGATAGCTGACGATCCAAAGTGATGGATTATATCAACAAAACATTTTGATAAGATTCATACAAACACATATGAAATATTCCATACATACATGTGTAAGTAACAACTACATATATCATTAAAGTAACCAAGATAGACGAACTATAATAACAACATATGCATGAGACATGTTGGCTCTGTTATATTAGGAAAGTGAAAGATCCAATCATACATACAACCAAGACTTCCACTAGCCCCGATAGTGGAACATTACAGTCACTGCTGCCTACTCCTCCAAAGAGATGTACTAGCTCTGCACTGTGGAGCAGCCAATGCTCATTACAATACTCTCCAATCTTTCTCTAAGTTATACCTATAGGAATCTTAGCTCCCAAAATCCTGTACAATGAGTTATGAGGTTTTATAAATAGTAGAGGGTGGGGTGACCCTTGACATTCCGCTTTGTGACTCTTCATCTACGTTCATGACTCTTCAACTACTACATGACTGTTACATTTTACTATCGACACTTAGTCTTTCACTTGTACAACATGTTTACATTACAATATGCACATGTATCCATGTGAGACAAAATAGGCTTGATTAATCCATTCAAGACATCACTAAGACTCGAACAACTATGGGCTGACTAACTCTTCGACATCCTCGCGATGATCGATGGTGGCAAACTAATTCGAAGCTTGGTATTCTGTTATGGTGCCCATGTGCTCTATGGTGACATCCTTTTGAAAGCAAATTCTTGCCTCTATTACATCTAGGTACACTGATTTGGCACCTCTATCCAAAAAGTCTGATAACATGCACATCATAGTCTTGAGTCCAGCTGGACCAACAACATACTAATGCATAGTGTTTGCGCTGATCTCCAAGTCTGCAGTGGTGCCTACGCACATTGAATGATCAAAGTACATGTCCAAATCTAGGTGGACTTGGTTCTTTAACTTCACCTCGGTGAGTGTTCCAATGGATTGGATCACATGTGTGTGCACAATGACTTCCATGCTCCTGAACACCCGTGCATGTGAAGCCTGAAAACGGGTGACAAGTTGCAGTTGTTCCTCATAGTTTTGGATCTTGTTGGGTATACGACCAAAGTCCCACATTGACTAGAAGTGGGGAGGATCATGGGTATATAAGGATGGACCAATATCTCCATTGGTATGAGGCCTTTTTGGGGTAAGTCCAAAAGCAAACCCATGAGGGCTTAGGCCCAAAGTGGACAATATCATACCATTGTGGAGATATGTGGTGTCCAGAGTCTTTACAAGTGGTATCAGAGCCATGCCCCGAAGTTAGCCAAGTGGATGAATCCTCAGAATGTCGAATGAAGGTGGTGGGCCCCGGTAATATCACGATGGGATCCGTGGATGAGCTCGGCAGGCGGTGTGCTCCAGATTCTTCATGGACGTGTCCTGGTCCCAACACGGTGAAGAGGAGTTGACCTGGGATAGAGCAAGCTCTCAAGGCAGGTGGTGTTCCATGTAAGGCGTGTGCTTCCAATGCATTGGAGCGGAGAATCCTGGTTGGTAGAGAGTGGACGGATGGATAATCGTTTGAAGGGAGGCTCAATGGTCCTTTGTTCGAGGGGAGGATTGTTGGGTATACGACCAAAGTCCCACATTGACTAGAAGTGGGGAGGATCATGGGTATATAAGGATGGACCAATATCTCCATTGGTATGAGGCCTTTTTTGGGTAAGTCCAAAAGCAAATCCATGAGGGCTTAGGCCCAAAGTGGACAATATCATACCATTGTGGAGATATGTGGTGTCCAGAGTCTTTACAGATCTAACTCTGGATGTGTGCCTTCTCATCCTCGTCCTGACAAGTCTTATCCTCTCCCAAGTGGTCCTGGTCCTCCGACTGGTGGGTTGCATTTTCTTGGATGATAATTCTTGGTGTCACAATCATTCAATTTCACTTCTTGTACATGGAACACATCAAAATGTCTCTCACACATTAAATCCAGTGTGTGCTGTGTATGGATATCATGTCCAAAACAATTATAGAAGTCACAAAAATGGTTCTAAAATAAACTATGATACTTTTACATCATGGTGAACATGATAGGAAAATGACCCCAAAATCGACATATCTCACACAACAGTCCTCTTCTTTGGGCCATGGGATTTGCTGCCCTTATAACCATGTAATCTATTAATGTGGGACATTCATTTTGATAATGACCCTCCTTCCTAGAAATGGTGCAACATGCCTCCTCTCACTTCTCCTTCCCTTTTTCAATTTCTTGTGATTATACAGTTAACATAACTAGCTGTGGCTATACCTTCATCATACTTGTGGTTCTTTATCCTCTTATCAACATATCTTCCAACCTCATGGATTTCTCCATATCTTCAGGATGTGGGGTTATCCTTTGTTGAGTCAAATGAATCTTGGTGTGTGGTACCAACCTGGTTATGAATCATTCTTGATGCTATGCATCAAGGATCTAAAAGGTCAATCTATCCATTTTTTCTTTAAACCGTTGATTGAAGTCCCATATAGACTAAAAATCATTCTTATTATCAGTTATCTTAGTAATGCACTGTGACTCTAACTTAGGCCTCTAAAACTCCTTCATTAGTTCCTGCTTAATGTCTGCCAAAGTCTTCGGTTATCCAAGAAATACAATGGATTCATATGTCATATACCATGTTTGTGCATGGTCTTGGAAATTTCTCTCCAATTATGTGATCTTCGTTCAATCATCTAGAACTAGATTCATTGTATATACCACCTCACATACAAACCAATGTTACTCAAGATCCTCTACCCTAATTCCATGAAATAATGGTAACCTTAATGTGGTGTTGAAAGTAGCCATTGGCTATCGAGCTAGACTTCCTAATCCAAAATTTAGTTTCTCCTTAGATATTGATTTACTCTCTCATGATACTCCTAGTGATATTATTGGATCTTCTTCTTTAACCTCTTCTTCCTCCCTACTTATACTACTTCCACTAATCATAACATTGTTGAACTGCCTCATATGCATTGACCCTAGTGATTGTGACTAACTAGTAATCAACTAAAAGTTCCCTTTAGGTCTGCAAAATTCATTCGAGGTCATGGGTTTGACCCAAGGGATGAAATCCTGGAAAATGAGATGCATAGAATATTCCTAGCTAAGTTGATGTCCTTCCTTCTCCTTTCCTTCTTAGTCAAGTTTTGAACTACCTACTTTACTAACTTCTCCTTTATCACTAATGCTACTTCCACTTTCTTGATGGAGGGATTTTTCTGTGGCACTAGAATCCACTTTTGGTGCAAGTATTACTCTTCTCTCTTCTCTACAACACTCTATGTTTCCCTTAATTCTCTATAATCCCAGCGGTCCAAATCCCCATAACTATGCCTCCTCCAATTTTATGCATAAAACTTCTTATCAGGTCTTCGATCAACAACAAGCTCTGATGCAGGTCTCTTCTTTGTGCAATAACTATGCAAATATTTGGTTCCACTGAGAAGTACACCATCAATGTTGTTTTTCACACTCCTCCTACGTGTTTATGCACCTATCTCTAACATATTGGAAATGGATGCTTTGTTATCCCCTTGATGTTTCTTGGGAGACCTCTATTCCTTCTATAAATATTGTTCTTACACAAAATCAATGAAATATTTCATTGTAGACCTCTTGCTTGGAGTATTTCCTAATATTCACTAGATATACTTAGCTTCCCAGCAGTCCCAAATCTCCTTCTTCACGCATTATTTCATCCATTGTCCCTTCCCAGAATTAGGATATCCTACGACCAGCTTTGTGTCTCCTCGCATCGTGTAAAATTTTGCTCACTCATTTCATCAAATTCCAACAACATTACACCCTTGTTGCAAAGGAACATCTTGATTTAGATAATGAAATTATCCTTCCCTTTTTCTATATCTTGAGATTGTAGGGTTAACATAACCAACTGTGGCTATACCTTCGTCACACCTATGGTTGTTTCTCCTCTTATCAGCATAGCTTCCAACCTCATGGTTATCTCCATAGCTTCAGGATGTGAGGTTATCCTTTTCTGATTCAAAAGAATACTGATCTATGGTAGCAACCTAGTTATCAGCCCTTCCTAATGCTATGCGTCAAGGATCTAAAAGGTCAATCTATCCATTTTTACTTTAAACCATTGCCTAAAGTCCCATACAGAATCACCAACAGTATGCTTATATGTTATCTTAGTAATGAACCGTAACTCTAACTTAGGACTCTAAAACTCCTTCAATAGTGCCTACTTAATGTGTACCAAAGCCCTCGGTTTTCCAAGAAGTGCAATGGATTTTTATTTCGTATACCATGTTAGTGCACAGTCCCAGAAAGTTGTCTCCAATTGTTTGATCTTGGTTCAATCATATGGAACCTTCTTCACCATTCAGACTGCCTCACATATGAACCAATATTACTTAGGATACTCTGTCCCAATTCCATGAAAGATGGGTACTAACCTTAATTTGGTGTTGAAAGTATCCATCAGATAACGAGTTATATTTCCTGATCCAAAATTCATTTTCTCCTTCGATAGTGATGTACTCTCTCATGATCTTATTGGATATTCTTCTTTAACCTCTTCTTCCTCCCTACTACTACATCCACTAATTGCAACATCGTCGAACCGCCTCATATGCATTGACTCTGGTGATTGTGACAAACTAGTAATCAACTGAAAGCTCCCTTATGTTCTATAAAATTCATGCAAGGTCATGGGTTTGACCCAAGGGATGGCCCAACCTTGGAAAATGGGATGCATAAAATCTTACTAGCTAATCTGATGTCCTTTCTCCTCTTTTCCTTCTTCATGGAGTCTTGAACTATCTGCTTTGCTAACTTCTCCTTTATCGTTATTGTTGCTTCCACTTTCTGGAATGGAGGGTTTTTTCCATGGCACTAGAATCCACTTTTGGTGTAAGTATTCCTCTCCTATCTTCTTTGCACCACTCTATGTTTCCCTTACTTCTCTATACTCCCAGAAATATAAATCCCCATAATTATGCGTCCTATGATTTTGTACATCAAACTTCTTATGAGGTATTCGGTTAACAACAATATGTAATGCAAGTCTCTTCTTTGTGCAATAAATATGCAAATTCTTGGTTCCACTAAGAAGTACACATCAATTGTTGTTTGTCATACTCCTCCTTTGTGTTGATTCACCCATATCTACCATATTGGAAGTGATTTCTTTGTTATCCCCTCGATGTTTCTTGGGAGACCTTTGTTCCTTCTATAGATCTTGTTCTTGCACAAAATTAGTTAAATTTTCCATCATAGGCCTATTGCTCGACATATTTTCTAATCTTGACTTCATAAAATTAGCTTCCCAGTATCCCTAACTCTCCTTATTCATGCCTTATTACATCCCTTGTCCCTTCCCTAACTTAGGATATCCTGTGGTCATCTTCCTGTCTCCTCACATCATGCAAAATTTTAGTCACTCATTTCGTCAGATTCTAATAACAATACACCCTTGTCACAAAGGAACATCTTGACGTATATAACGACTTTAGATATTAGTCACGTGGTCCTTGGAAAAATTCTCTTTTGGCTACACTATAGGATTGAGTAGCTTCCATCGTAGATTCAATGATGTATCCCCCTAGGACACTATCCAACCAGAAATTAACTGCCCTAGATACCTTTTTCTTAACAATAATTACCCTCCTAATTATATTTGGCATCCACACATGGCTCTAGAATATTCCATCTTCCCCATTGCTTTCCCTATCTTTGCAACCACTCACGCAAGATAACAAGAAACATAGGAATTTTCTTTTGTGAAAAAATTTAGTATAAAGATGCCTTTGCAACCAGTTCTTTGGACTAATGTGTTGATTATTCTATTACTCTACTACAAACTCATGCTACTTGATTCTCAACCGCTTCTCTAACTCTTCTTTCATTGTTCTCTACATCCCACTCAACACAATCTTTAAGGTCCCAAAAACATAATCATTTGTTGGGGCGCATAGGTGTGACCAAGGGTTCGGGAATTAGACAACAAAAAGCCCTTAGACATCGGCATATTCAACACCCACAAGAAGGTGAGGTATCACCTGAGGCATCATGATAGGATTATAAGAACCTTTGAAGGGTTTTGTAAGAGAAGGGGACATAAAGAAACTGGCTTATAGTATTTCCTTCAACCACCAATATTCAAAATACAACATAGATATAACCAATAACGCAATAAGAATATTAATATTAGTCACAATGCATATATACTATGTCAAATAAATTTATAGGCATACACATTACACATTAAAGTAGAGCAATACATTTCAACATTATTCATTAACATTCCATTACACAACCAAAGACGTAGAATCAATAGTTTCAAGAAATTATCAACTTAACATGAAAGTCAGGGCATAGAGATTTTTTATACATCAACAAAACAAAGATACAATGCAAGGAAACACAGTTTATAAATACATGAATGAAGTTAGAGCATCATTGATGAGTTCTAAGTAACATGTATTCATACCACTGCAAGTAAGTGAAAGAGGAAAGCCATGAGACAATAGGACATTAAAACTCTCTTTGAATCTTGAGTATTGAAGCCAAAACATTCTACCTAGCATGGAAGTCAAGGCATTATAGAGTTCAAGTGCAGAAATGAAAATATAAAACTGTGAAACATAGTTAGTTTATCTATGAAAGAAATCAAAGCATCATTGATGAGTTCTGAGTATCATAAGTAAACACCACTACAATGTAAGTATTGGAAGATGCCATCAAAAAAGAACATACAAGAACTCTTCATGAATCTTGAGTTGTCTAAGTAGAAACTCTGCATTAGGTTAAAAATATACACAGTCTGCACATAGAGCAGCAGCTGAGCCAAAAAGTCTCCAACCCTTTGCTAATTCAACCTCTTGCTTTATATATAGCATTTACAATATGTATTCCCTCATCCCTTATCAAGAGAATTCGAATTTGCTATGAGTGACACCTATTCTAACCATAAAACAAACTATTAAATACAAATGACAGCTAACTAGCAGTCCTAAAGACCTAATACAACTAGGAGTGTAACTCCTTATTATGACTAAACCACCTTAACTAAACATTGAATGCATTCTTTAACAGCTGAAACCTCATGAGGTCGAATTTGATGAAGCCTCCCACATTTTTACTTACTGTTGATGATAAACCCTAGAAATTAGGGAACATGTTTCCCTGTTTTTAGGTTTAGGATCCTTGAAAATTGCACGTGGGTTAGAGCCTTTATCTTCTCATCCATGACATATTTTATGAAACTGAAGGAGGTTTTTGTAGTCCATGATGTCTAGAACAAAATAATCTCTTGGTTTTTTAAAACACTTCTCCAGCTTTCCAGAATCTGTCCTTGAAAAACACGTGTAAAACAGGAAAAATCTGTTCTCTGAAATTAGGGTTTCAAAGAAAGCTTAGTATCTCCCAACTGAAAACACTTATGAAGAAAGTGAGATAGGTTATTGTATCTGGAGAGTTTATGAAGAGAAACCTCATTCAAAATTCCAAAATACCTTTTCCTGTGACTAAACACTGATCTTGAAAAAGATTGTTAAAACTAGAAGACAAAGCTTGACTTTCAGCAGTTTCGCAGTGCAAGTTTAACCATATATTCCTCCCACATCAGAACGAATTTGAAGAAAATTAAAGAGGTTTTTGTAGTTTAGTATGTTAGGAAGACAAGCCTCTTTCATTTTTCACAATTGAGTTCTCAGTTGCTCAGGAACCCTTCTGGAAGTTGACTAGTAAAAGCAGAAAACAAAGACTTTTATGCTGAAACAAGCTTTTTCAGGGGTTTCGTAGCGTGCTACAAAAACTCCTAGTTTAGATTCCACGATTTCATAGTGCAGCCAATGCAACTTCTATGTTTTGTGCTAAAAAAACTCCTAGGCAGTTTTGTAGTGCATGAAAACCTTGACACAAGTTTGACACATGGAATTTTAGGTGTGATGTGAGATCAGTGATAGGTAAAACCAGAGTGTTGACCCTATTTGACAATGCCAACAAGACTCCCTTCTAGGTCCTAGACTCTAAAACAAACCATGGAAAGACTGGACCAAGACTAACACCAACCCTTTGGAATCAAACTGATGTTCAAAATTTGGGAATTTTTTTCAGTGATAATAGTGGCTCCACTAGGGATAGTGTGCCCTTGTGGTATACTAAGAACCTGTAACTCGAGTGCTGCTATCCATTCTCTAGAATAAATCTCTGAACATCTGCCCAATCTGCTTCTCAAGCCTTTAATGATTTGCTGCAAGAAGAATTCAAACTGCACCTACTGGAATAGATGCTCAATCAACCTACCCTGAGCTTATTTGCATCTACCTACCTACCCTATTAGCTGCAATCTCCACTTGTAGCTCAAAGAACATGAAACTTCCAATGAAGCCAGTCATCGAGCTGATCTGACACTCGAATCTCTTGACTATGATTGAAGCAAAAATAAACCAGATACTGAAATAACCAAGGCAGCATGAGGTGTAACTGTTCTTCAATATGAAAATATAACTGGAAGCCTAAACAGTAAATCTTTTCCATGTAGTCAGCTATAGGGTCAAAAAACACATGGTTAATTTGATGATTCTCATAACATTCTATATCTTCAAACAATTGATCCTCAGCCACACAAAATTCCTTTGATAAGTTATCCAACTGCCTTTCTACATGATTTCCATAGACAATGTAATTTTCCTCACTATTATGATCATTCTTTGAAGTAGTCTGCTATAAGGAATTACATAAATGATCAACCTTTTCATCTGCCTGAGGGTTATAAAAAATTTCTTCCAGTATTTCTTCTTGGTGTTTGCAATTATTTTCATCTTTATTATGATCCGAAGACTGACAAGTCTACTGCATCTCTACATCAATCTCAGAGGATGCAATATGATTCTCATAAGTAAACCCATGTTGATTTTCATGTTGCATTTCATGGGATGTTATCCTTTCTTCTTGGTGTTGAAATGTATTGTTATAAAGAGCCTCTAAAATTTCTTCATCCATGAATTCATCATCATCATAACAATCCTCCAAATATTGAATAAGACTCAAAGAATGTTTACAGCAATTTTTTACCAGCAATAAGGAAGGATGACATTCTTTATACATCTCATAGAATTCATCATGAAAATTAGCAAGCGAATATATTGAACCATTTTCCAGGATTTCATACCAAGACCATGCTTTTCCTTCTAAAGTAGTCATAAACATCCTCATGAGACAATCTTTAGGGAACTGAACTTTAAGGCTGTGTACATGCATATGGAACCTAACCAAATGAAGAGTAGCATTGTCTTTCTTTTCATCTTTGAATACTAGAAGATCATCTAACCAATCAACCTTTGGTATAGGATTTGGAAAACCAAGGATATGAGACTGATTCATAGGGGCATACCTGACATTCATTCTTGCAATGGAACTCATTTTGAAACTTCATCAAGCTATTGATCTTCTAGCAGTGGAGTCACCTTCCAATTTGTTATTTGATGTGTGGAGTCGCCAAGGTAGTTTGCAGCCTTAAAAAATTTCTGAGCTCCTGCTACCTTCATAAGTTTAGCTTCTTAGTTTTAGGAATGAATAATCTTCAGACTCCTGGCAGACGCACCAAAATGTTATCACCAAAATAGGACCCTGATAGGCTGCTGATCAGACTATCTCGGTGTAACTATTTCAAACCAATCTTTTAGCTAAGGCTTTGCCTTCTCAGCTTGAGAGGACTCTCTCAAAAGGTTAATGATATTGATTAAAGATATGGATAGATGGCTAACTCTATGGTTTGTGATTTTATAGGTTTATAGGTTGAAAGATGAAGGCTGGCAAGATATCGGCATATTCAACACCCACAAGAAGGTGAGGTATCACTTGAGGCATCATGATAGGATTACAAGAACCTTTGAAGGGTTTTGTAAGAGAAGGGGACATAAAGAAACTGGCTTATAGTATTTCCTTCAACCACCAATATTCAAAATACAACATAGATATAACCAATAACGCAATAAGAATACTAATATTAGTCACAATGCATATATACTATGTCAAATAAATTTATAGGCATACACATTACACATTAAAGTAGAGCAATACATTTCAACATTATTCATTAACATTCCATTACACAACCAAAGACGTAGAATCAATAGTTTCAAGAAATTATCCAATTCATATTTTATTTATCATAGAAAGATCTTCATTATACAACCACAAGTAGATACTTCATATTTGAATCTACAACAATAACTTTTTTCACACAAGCATCCTCTATTTCTCATGGATCACTCATTCTCTCTTACAATTACAACTACCATTACAACTCTCTTTCTTTTCCATTGGAAGAATAACAAACTTTATTCTCAAAAAACACAAGAAATTATACAACAACCTACCAATAACAACAACAAATACTCATATAGTACATCTTAACTGACTGTAACCTCCTAAAGTACTTTCTACTTATGGTATGGATCTATGTGTAATGTATCGATATCAACAACTAACTCTGTTGATGAGCTATAAGTAACTGCAATGCAACTGCTTTTTGTTATTTCCGTCATGGTCCTTCTTGTCTCCATCACACATATGTGTAGTATCCCTATTTACCACTGTGATGCACACATTTTTTTCATTCTTTGTAGAAATTTATATAACTTTTCCTTTGGTTACTCTCTACTCCAATAATAAGATGCTATTATCATGCGACGAGTGTTTTCAATCTTGTACCTACTGTGGTGAAGTAAAATTATGAGCGCGGACACAGACAATTCCTCTAGCTTGATAATGGATCTAGCCACAACCGATACATTCTATGGAATATTTCCTTATGTTAGAACCAATTAAGGGGGCCTACCTCTTAGTATGCTCATCTCATTTGATGACGACCTCATTTTCTTCCTCCAACTATCTCTCATTTCCTTCTTCAAACACCTGAAACAAGTAAGCAAAAACAAGTAACAACTGCGATAATAGAAAAATTATAATTCCACCTACTTAACAAGTCAAGAAGCATTAAGCCATAAACATGTAATATGACACATTATGTAGGAAATCAATTGATAGTTTCATATATATTGAATCAAGAAGAGATTACAACCATTGTCTTGACAATGTTGTTCTCCTCCGACAAAACCAGGTTCCCACACACTTCCATTAGCATTCCATGATGGCCTCAACAATGATACTTTTAAGGATCTTCCCTTTAGGTTTCACACTAAACCAAATTCTCACTTATCTCTCACACAACTAGAGAGCTACAACTATGAATAGCTTGCTACTTACTCCAAACTTAATTAGCACTAGCACACCAACATTAGCACTAGCCTGTGCTTGCGAAAAATGGAGGTTTATATAGCATGAATGGATGGGAGATGGTTCCTCTTCTCATGGGAGAAGGTCTTATCTCTTGAGGTAGTTCCATCCTTATTAGGGAGAGGAGCCCAAACTGATATCCTTGATCCCAGCCGGCCAAACCATTTACTAGACTTCCGTTACAAAGCTTCTAGAGCTGGAAGCTTCAGCTCCTTGTTTAAAAAACTTTCCATAAGAGGATCGACACGACTGGAACAAAGCTTAGTTGCTCTGGTTAGCACTAGGGATAGCGTTAATCCCTACATATCAGCATGAGAAGGACAAGGGTCATTAGCACCATTCTTGTAAACTAGGAAAAACAGAGTATTTTGGGAAAATGGTGCAAAAGGGAATTGTTTTGCTCATGAAGAGGGACATAGTGTTGGGTGTGGAGCCTTATTATCTTCTGTATTCAAATGTCTCAGCCGGATGTATACCCCAAGAATATTGTACACCCCTCCACACAGGGGGGTGTGGGGGCCAAAGGGGGTTCGAGGGCAGCACCTCTGAACCTAAAAAGAGATGTAAAATTGCCTTGTAAAAGTATAGTAATTTCTAGTCAATCTCAGCCATTCATTAGGTGGATGATCTGATGGTAGAACTTATGTTTAATTTAGGGTTTTTTTCCCTAGAAGGAAACCCCTCACTATATATTAGGGAATTGTATTGTGTCTATGTATCTCTATATTCTGAGTGAGAAAGAGAGAGGAGATTGAGAGCAAAGAGGGAGTTACAGCGGATTTGTTGTAGGTTGTATCTCTTCAGTTTGCTGGATAATATAATAAAAGAAGGACTGGTTGTTTCTCCATTTCGTAGCCCAAACTGGGTGAACCACCTATATTTGTGTCTCTCTTGTTTTATGCATTTTCTGTGTTTATATTTCTACAATATTTTATGTGTTCCATTGCTCTATAATATATAATTTTCTAACACATAGTGGGAGTTTCTTCATGAAGGGAAAGCATGTAGGGTTCACTATAGAGGTCCTCCAAGATCATGGAAGGGGGAGTATAGGGACAGTGACAAAATGTTGTGTAACAGATGCCCCCTAAAGCGTGAAGGCCAAACTAGAGTGAGGGATGAAATCCTTTATGAATCAGTGCAGGGAACGAGGATCTGTCGTTAGAAAACCTACGAGTAAGCACAGATACATATACATAACTAAAAACCTTGTCAAATGATACATGAATCGTGGCATGGACACAACCATCCAGAGAATGATCATGTATATGGATCCACGCATGGGCGCAACCATCCTATAAAGAGGATCATATCGAAACCAAGGTATGGTCGTAACCATACAATAATGAGAAGGATCACATATGATAACTCTTGGTATGGTCGCAACCATCCATATGAAAAAGACATGTATATCAACATAACCATGTCACATCACTTCACAACCTGGACTTTTGTGATCTGAGCTCAGGGGCTTGTGCTCCAACATGACTCGATCAAAGTACGAATTCTAACAAGTGAATAGATGTGTCGATGTCGAACATGCTAGAAACTCACTAGATTAACAGTCAATGATGTAAATTGTTAACAAGTACGAGAGAAACCACCAATAATGACAATGGTCCTCAAGGTACTATCAGTACAATCCATAGAATGTGAATAATGGACTTGAAGTCGAACACCCGTGAAATCACCCTATCGAAAGCCAATGATGTGAACTTGTCACCGAGTGTGAAGAACTTGCCATTATGGCATGCAAGCTCTAAGGTATTGGAAGGGAGTCTCTCAGTCAACTTCTCGGATAATGAGTTGAAGTCGACAGGAAGTGACCGTGTCGAAGGAGGGCCATAATGTATCCCACATCATTGACATGAGACAAATGGATGCAAAATTATTTTGGATGATACAAAGAATCAGAGGTAAGTGTAACTGCAGAAGGACAACTCTTGAACATATCGGAGACACAACGTAAAATTTGGCAGCTTTTGGATCCATAGTATCTGGGGTCATGATGATGCGACAGAGATAAAATGGAAGGCAAAAATGAATGGCACAACCCAGGAAAGTCAACAACAAAAAGGAGGATATCCCATCCAGACACGAAGCAGAAAGTGTCATGTTCAAGAGTGAACTACTGCATAACTGATTGAATTTCCAAATTTCTCGCCCACCATTTCTGGCAGGTACCCCAATTATTTTTTAATCACAAGCTTGAAGGGGATAACATATGCTTACATTGTAAGTTAATCCTTTGGACAAATCTGACCTAGTAAGTTTAAATAGCCTTAGGAAGGAGAATCTCATGTTCATCAAAATGATGAATCTGATGTCATTCAATATTTTAACGAGTCCGACAAAGGTGTAACTTGGTATCTTTTTCATGTTTAGAGAGTTTGGAAAAGACACAGAAAATAAAACACCATATGGTCCCTTTTCGTGCATTTGTGTCTCTCGAGCCCAAAAAGGTAGAAAAAATATACTTGAGAGAACCGCTTGACCATTTCAGTCAAGGAGTATCTTTTTCGTAAATAGTGCATCCTAGCACGAAAAAGGAGTAAACTTATATTGGGTGCATGACGCTTCGCATCTGTTAACAAGTTTGAAATGACAAGGGCTCGACTGTCTTTTTGTTTTTAAAGGGTCGGAAAAGAGCTTGAAAGTAGACCCCCCCATTTTATTCTCTTTTACTAGTCAAAAGGGAAAAGTACTCGACAATCTTTTCATATAATTTTTATGAGTCAAGAAAAGAGCTAAAACGTGACTTAGTGTCATCATCAAACATTCATCACCTATCACTGTGCAAAAAAGGTAAAGTGTGTAATCCAATTCTTTAGGCAAAATAGGTCAAAACATTTACAAAACCTAATATTTCATGAAAAACTAAATAAAAAGGAGGAAAAGTAATTTTTTTTTACCATTTACTATTTTACCTTGTTGTGAAAGAATTTTCACCCACTTTTTCCCTAATCGTTTTGGAGCAGATTGCGGGAGATCCGGGAGGTCATTCACTGAGCCACTAGTTACATGTAAGAGTTAAAGCCCTAAGCTCCATTTTCATACCATTTATTCATGTTTTTATCCATTTTTTGGATTTTTGAGGGAGGCTTTGTCAAAAGCTTTTTTCCCTCAGTCGGCGCAACTTCCAGGCACAGAATCACACCGTCTAAGGGTGATTAAAATGACTTATCGCATTGTTGGCACAATTGTGTTTAAAATAGGAGTGTCAATGTCATGAATAGGGAAAAAAATAAATTTCCCCTCAAAACACCGTGGGAATCCGAATTTTATGGGCCAAAAATGATTATTGACTCAAATCTATGGTTTTTGTAGGAAAGAATCGTTGAAAATGGTAGACTGGAAAGAACATGAACATGAAGATGTGGACACTCAGGCATTGAATGATCCAAACTTCCTGAATGCTTTGAAGAATTGTGGGCTCCTCAAGTTCTTTCTCACACCAGGGATGCGGGCTCAACCTGAGCTACTTCGGTACCTGATTAGTCTCTGGGACATAAATTGGGAAATATTCATCATTGGTGACTAGGAGATGGAGTTAGAAAATTTAGACATATATTTCATCACAGGACTACCCTGGAGATGGGAACCAGACAACTTATATGGGACATGACTGATTGGGGCAAGAATATCCATGTTGCTCGCTGAAAATTGCCCTGAAGCCCTCAAATCCAAGAGTGGCAAGATTGAGATTTCCATCATGCAAGATCTAACACTGAGAGTGCTACTGTTGACTATCAACGGAGTGGTGGGGTCCCAGGTAGTGCATGAGACTAACAAGTCAAAATTCCTATATGCCATTGACTGCATAGCACCGACAATCTTTAATTGGGAGGAATCCATGAAGATCAAGATAAAACACCAGCTGACAAAAGCTAAGGCGGGGAATCTGAAGCAAATTTGCCACTATTCTAGTACCAGTTGATTGAGGTAGATCCTCCGAGTGCAAGAGATATGCAAGGTGGAGGCACTACCTTCTATTGCTTTTCGGTGGAATGGATATGTAGATGTGATGTGGAATTCTTGGGATGTGCATCCTCATTAGGACATTTCAAACTATTATTATATGTTTTTTTTCCCTATCTTCCTTGATGTTGATGGGTTATTCATTCCCTTTCCTCAAACCTCTGAACACAATGCTTAATTTTGTTATCCAAAAGTGTTACATAGTAGTTTTTTTCTATTTTTTTAAATAATAGTGAAACTATTTGATCATTATTGTGATATATTAAAAGAGTTAGCAATTATGTTTTAAAATGTAGTTGTAAAATGTATCTTTGGGCAAGATTGGTTTCAATATGTTTCAAAATATTAAAAAATATCATTTAATATTAATTAAGAAATAATACAATGTATTACTTATAAATAGTTACTTGTAATATATAGTTTGTTTTTGATGATTTTTGAAATATTAAATGTTATAAAACATATTTAATGACGTTAAATATATAAATATAAAAATGTTAATTTTCTATTTATTATGGAGATTACAAAATTAGTTTACAAAATTATGAAATATTTTTCACGTTAAAATTATTTGGCCACCTTTGAATAAAAAAATGTATCAATTATTACTAATGAGATATCCCACTATATTCTGGAATGCAATAAAAACATAAACAAAATCTAATGTGATCCATGTACTCTTCGATTTAAATAAAAAAAAACAAAAAACAAAAAAAAACCACATTTGAATAAAGAAATGTATCAATTACTTAATTATGAAATGTCTCACTCAACTCAATTATGGAAAAACAAAAAACAAAAAAAACAAAAATTGATGTGACCCATGTATTCTTGGATTTTTAATTAATATAAAAATTATTTTGTCAAGTTTGAATAAAGAAATGTATCCATTACTTAATTATAAGATGTTTCACTCAATTATGGAATGCAATAAAAATAAAAACAAAATATGATATGACCCATGTACTCTTGGTTCTTTATTTGAGGCATTGGGCAATAACATGTCCAAATTGACAACCAATCTCATGAAAGATAAATATCAATAATATAAATTGTAAAAAATAGAAAAATATTTTTAAAAATTGCACTTAAATGGAAAATTATTTCTCTTGTTTGACTAAATTAATAGATAGTCAACATATACCCAATGCATAATCTCTATGTAAGAGTAAGATAATAAAAATCATCTCAGACAATAATATCTGCCTTTGGGTTCATATAAGTGTTCTTACTGACTATCGAAAATTACTTTCAACATTTAATATAATTATATTATAAACACATAAATATGTTAAAAGTGAGTATCTTTATAAGATCTAATAAAACATTTTTTAACATTTGAACTCAAATTGTAATAGTTTAATATTTATGTCTTTATAAAATAAAAAACATTTAGTTTTTTAAAAACCAATATTATTAAAAACTAAAAATATATTTAATATTAAAATTTAAAGATGATGAAGAATAAAATTTTTACTTAAAAAACAAATATATATTACAATTTATGAAGGACTTGCTCGTTCGCAGCTTCCCTTGTTAAAGGAATGATGTCAAAAAAGAACTATTTCCCAACATGATTCAATAATAAAAACTAAATGGGTTGATTTAAAATATATATGAGTAATACTTTCATTTTCCTTAGAAAATGTAGGTCATATTTGCTTTAGATTTTTATATTTAATTAATTTACATTTTTATGAATAATTTATATTTAAGTGCTAAGGTGTTAAGAAGAGATATTGGAACTGTTAAGATATTCCAACACATAGAAAATAGTTAAGTATAACTTGGTTTAGTGTAGAGTTAGGTAAAGTGTGTTTCTTTACTATGCACTTTTGTAACTTACAATCCGATGATCACGATATGTTCTAGACATGAAGTGATCTGACGGTTTATTCTCTCCTCGGTATTACTGATACTTGATCCGTGGCTTAACACCCAATTGGTCCATGATCTATATTTAAAGAGCATGGAGGGTCATTTTTATGGTAACCATTCATGAGAGAAGCTTATGTAAATTTTCATTCTTTTATTAATAAATTGTTTGAAGTGGCCACGTTGGCTCAGGCCGTGAACTGTTTCCCTCCTTGAAATGTTTAAACCACGTCAAAAATATTGGTGTATTAATCGGTGATCTATTTGTGAGTGGTGTCCTTTGGTGTTCTGTCTGAGGAACTTACCCCTGTAAATTCCTACATGGTATCATAGTTATTTGAGAACAACATCTGTTGGTGATCCAAATCTGAAGCCGATATAAATGCATCCAGTTATCATTTCCTAGATCTATTATTTCATACTACTTTCAGGTCGAGAGGAATGTGTTATTGTGTTAGGAGCATCTGTTCTAGTGAGGAACCCCTTTCATTTCACGTGAAAAGGTTTCTGGTAGCCCTAGCTACATCATTTTTAAGATCTGGAGGTATAAGGTTTTTATTTGCAGTTCTAACTATTCATCTCTCTATTTATTTCGATTTATTTAGCTCTCTATTTTTTTATTACCAGATTTATACCTTTCATTTCTGTGTATGCTCTTTGCCCCGCGACTCTGTGCGATCTGGGCAAACCAAAAACATAAAGGAAGGATTTTTCTCATGTGTATGCTCTTTTCCACCGCGCCTTAATGTGATCTCAGAAAATCAGAAACACTGAGGAAAATATTCAGTTTCCCGCTAAAGCTAACTTCAAGCCATAAGGTTTTTTTTTTTTGTATGTCCGTATTAGGTTTTGTGGTTTCTGTTTTGTAGACAAAAACGAATTTTTTCAAGTAAGCACGCACCCCAAAGCTTCAATGACTAAAAAAAAAACTTACTCTTTTCCAAAAATTACCAACCTTTTAAACTAGCTCACTTGGTCCAAAGTTACTTTATGAGAATATAGGTCTTGAATTCAACTCTTTCTTTTTGTTGAGTTACTTTTTCAAAAATCACATGTAACTTATGTTTTAAAGTTACTTTATGTAAAAGCGTTCTCACCCATTATAAAAAGTGAGTTACTTATAATTCTAAAGTCTCTTTATTTTTTATTTAAGTTACAATTTAATGGGTAGCTCATAAAGTACCATTGTAAAAGTGACTTTCACTTATTTATAAAAGTGAGTCAAATAAAATCCTTTTTTTAAAGTGACCTAATTAGATTAAGTCTGGAAAAGGGGGAAATTTTTTTTAATATAACTTTATCATTCATTTCCGCACATTCAACACTTCGTCGGCATCTTCAACAACTTCTTTTCAAAAATCCATAACTTCTTCATCTGGAAGCCATTTTTTAATCATCCTAATTTTTCGAGATCTTTCCATTGAAACACTTAGTTTCAGCATCTACAGCTTCAATTTCTGTTAAAATGGAAATTCCATGCCAAGTTATTCTTGATAGCACCAACTACTTCCAATGGTGGTCCTACATTGTGGATTTACTTAGAAGTAAGGGTCTTTACAAAAAAGTCTCAAGCCAAAAAACCAAACCTCAAATGACGATAAGGCAACCAAATGGGAAAATAGGCAGGATCAAGCAGATGGGTTGAGAGGGATGTTTATTTATCTAGACCTTAGATTCCATATCACAGAACTTGATACTCCTAATGAAGCAATGAAACAACTCACTAAAGTTTTTGGAATTAAAAATGAAATTAGAACCCATCAACTCGAAAATGAGTTGCTTACATTGGACCCCAATAATTTTTCGTCCATTGAAGATTTTTTGTCCAGTTTCAAGACCCTTAGACTTCTCTTGGAAGGTGTTAAGGTTAAGAAAAAATATGGTAGCCTTATCTATTCCATTCTTACTAAGTTGGGACCAGCCTACTCTTTGTTTGTTCCACCATCCATTCTACTAGAGAAGCCTTTATTTCTCAAGGACAAGACACAAGTCCCCTTCTTTTGATGCCTTTTCTGATTCTTTGATAAGAGAACAAGAAAAGATATTATATATTGGTCTTCTTAATCTTGGAAACTCTTCTAAGAAAGCCTTAGCCACCCAGCAGCAACCAAGTTCAAAGAATCCTAAGAAGTAGTATCCTAAAAAGAATGGTCCTAAACCAAATAAGGGTCCTAAACAATTTCAGTTTCAAAATGAAAAATCATTTCAACAAAATGATAAGGCAAAGAAAAACAAAGGGAAGAATATTGATAGACATTTCCACTTTTGTAATCGAGATGGCCACTTAGAATCCAAATGCTTTAAGAAGATGGAAGCCTTGGAAGTAGCAATGAAGAAGCATAACATCCATTTGGAGCACTCTTCAACTTCAACTTCGTCTTCAGGAATAGCACTTTCTGCATGTGGTTGTCAAGCATCTCGGTCTGGCTATGCACTAAATGTATCTTCTTCCTCTCATTCTCATGAGTGGCTCATTGATTCTGGAGCTTCTTATCACATGGCCAAAAACAAAGCCATGTTTTTCTTCTTTAAATGATTGTAACACAAAAAATATATATGTTGGTTATGATAGATCTCTTAGTGTTGTAGGGACTGGAACTGTTCATATAGACAATGGTCAATTTAATGATGTATTATGTGTTCCAACCTTATCCTGCAACATTCTATCTGTATATCAGATAACTCATTCAGGTGAAGGTAAAATCGTTGAATTTTCACCTCACGATGTTGTAATTAAGGACCTAAGAGATCCTA